>CAJNIZ010003167.1:10316-24267 GCA_905231905.1 Symbiodinium pilosum | reverse complement strand
AAACAGCACGATCCTTCAAGTATATGGCTTTAGGGTTATAAAAAAAATATATATATATATATGAATATTATATATATATATGGGTTTAGGGTTTAGGCTCCGGGCCTCCAGGAAGAAGTTCACGCCCAGGCCACCTTTGGCGGACTCCCACTTGTGGAATCGGACATCCTGCCCGGTGCTGCAAGGTCTGCTCCGGGCGAACAAATTGCTAGGGTTTAGGGTGTAGGGGTTTAGGGTAGATAAGGTAATACCCTAAACCTTTAACCGTACCTGTCACCCCAAATACCTACAACTGAATGGTGACTACCCCTTGAATAAAAGGTAATAACCCATTAAAGTGATGGTAATTGGGGTGACTGGTAAACCCTACACCCTGGAAAGTACGGCCAAAAAAAGTTTGGACATCATTCAGGCTTCTTCATTACCCTAAGCAACAATGGCTGCTTCAGCTCTGCAGAGCTGCAATGAGGATTGCGACTTTCTACTTGAAGGCTCAGAGTAATTCTTAGCTCTTAAGTATGTATCAGCATTACAAGGGGTTGTATACGGGTTACATCTCCTAGTAGTTGACAGTAGGAAGCAAAGCGAAATTCATGCTGTATGATCAGAGATTGCCCTAAACCCCAAACCCTAACCCCACGCTTGGCTGAATCCTGGGGCGACACGGCCAGCGTCTCGGCAGAGCGAAAAAGGACTTCTTTCAGCCTCTGCAGTTTCGGGTTAAGGGTTTGGGGCTCAGGGTTAAGGATTGTTGGGCTTAGGGATTTTGGTACAGGGATCTTGCAAGGACTTTCAGGAAATTATGCTGTCTGCAGGGCCTTTACGGGAACTTATTGGGGCTGGTACTGACATCAATAAGACCAGATTCTTATGTCCCCGCATCATGCGCGCTGTATAACGAGGCGGCTGGCAACTTCTAACAAGCCAATAGAGGCATAACAACATAGCAGATGACCCATCAAGTAGCACTTGCAGACATGTAACAGTTTCACCGTCATATGAGCAATAGTCTAAACTCCTAGTATCCTCCTTCATGACCCCTAATTGTCCCCTATATAACCCCCTGTAAGGAGTTTAGACTATAGCTCATATAACAAAAGCCAGGATCATGGCTTGAGGGGTTGGGGGTTCTCCTCCTCCTATCCACTGAGGAGTTGTTCAACCTTACGCCCTTAACTCTGAAACCCTAAGCCCTAAACCCTAAACCCTGAAACCCAAAATCGTTCCCTGCATCTCCGACTGAGTCACGTGCGTGTCCCTGCTGTCCAAGAAGTCTTCTACCGAGACTCGCAGGGCGAGCCTTAGATAAAATCCTCGGTATGCCGGCCAGGGTGGAGGGTTTACGGTTCAGGTTTAGGGTTTAGGGACATCACCCTAATAACGAAAACTCAAATGGAAAGGAAGAAGAATGGAAAGTGGTAAGGTATTTCAGGTTCTCTTCACTCTTCAGGTGGGTAGTCACCAGGTAGATAGGCCATGTAGGGTTTAGGGCTTAGAGCTAAGGGCTATGGTCAAGCTCCGAACGCTAGGGATCTAGTGCGGCTACTGCGGTGACATGCCTTTCTGCGCGGCTTAGAAAGGGCCAGGCCGTTTTTGCCTCCTGAAGGAGAAGCCTTCATGTGGCTATTTTCCTGATGTAAAACCTTACATGGCGGAGGTTCTCAAAATAGATCGGGACCCCCAGGATATCTAGGATTGTAGACCCTTACAAGGGATTCTAGTGATAATTTTGAGAAGTAACAGCCCTAAGCCTTATATATCAACCCAAAACCCTAGACTCTAAACCCCTAAAACCCGTCTTTGCCAACAGATCCGCAGGATCCTCGTGCTCAAGCTTAGGGTTTAGGCTTGAGGGTTGAGGGTTTAGTTCATAAGCCTTCTGGGGTCCAGCCAAAAGCCGGCTTTCTAGGGCTAAACAGGAGTTATGAAGGGAGTATATTAGGACTGTATGGGGCTTCTGTTATGGAGATTATAAGGAGTAAATGTGAATTACCGAAGGTATTGGGGAAGATTATCCCAAGTAATGGCGCTAAGTGCCATTTATGTAGTAACCAAAGAGGTTCGAAACCCGAAACCCCAAACCCTAAACCCTGAAACCTAAGCCCTAAGCCCTAAGCCCTAAACCCCAAACCCTAACCCCTAAACCCATAATAAACCTAGGCAGTCATAGGCAAACCTTAGAACCCCCGGGTTGACACTGGGGACCTCCACAGGTTTAGGGTTTAGGGCTTAGGGTTTAAGATCAGGGGTTTTAGCGTTTAGGATTTTAGGGTTTCATTGCTTAGGGTTTGGGGGTTTGGGGGTTTGAGGTTTTGAGGGTTTAGGGTTTGGGGTTTTAGGGTTTAGTTTAGGGTTTGAGATTAGGTCTTAGGGGTGTAGAGTTTGGGCTTCAGGCCGTTGGGGACATTGGGGCCTACTGTTGGTTTAAGGGGCCCATGTCGACCTAAAAACCTACAGATCCCAAAGATCTACATGAACACACATGTGCACAGAGAGAGAGAGAGAGAGAGAGATACATATATATATATATATATACACATATATGTGTGTGTCTTATGTACACCCTAGACCGGACCCTAAATCCCATATATGTATATGTATATATATATATTTAATCACCATATCATACAAGTTTGGGGCTGCGAGCCGGACGGTCCAGTAAACGCATAAGTCCTTAAACCCCTTGAACCCCGGAAGCTCTCAATCCTCAAACCTCTGAAGCCCTACAACCCTTCAAAACCCTCAAACCTTGAAACCCTTAAACCCTTACACCCTAAACCCAAAACAATAAACCCTTCAACCCCTTACTGTTTACACCTTTAAACCCGTGAACCCTTGCATCTTTAAACCTTTCAACCCTTGAACCTTAAAACCCTAAGCTGTGAGCCGGACGGTCGACTTCCACGCTAGCCGGCGCCTGGGACCCATGGGACTCTCTGAGCTTCGGTTAAAAGTTAAGGATTCAGAGTTTAGGATGGTTAGTAGGCGGTATACAGGGATACACAGGGAACCGTAGGGATATATAGAGGTCATGGGGGGGATCAATAAGATGTATTCGAATAGTTATAAGGATATGTAAGGATATATAAGGTTATAAAGCGGAATATAGGGAGGGTTGAGAGTTTAGGTTTCAGGGCTTGTTTAGCTAGCATGTGAGTTTAAGGGTCTGGGGAGCTTCCTCTAAGGTTGAAACTACGAGCCGCCAGCATCTGCGTTTTTAGATTACTCTGGCTATAGCCTAAACTCCGAGTATCCCGCGTAAGAACCCTCGTAGTCATAGTAGTCCCATACATAACCCCCCATTTATGTACAGGTATATATATATACAAATATTTTATATATAACCACCTTGAAGGAGTTTAGGCATGTTTAGGCTATAGCTCAACTGGGTTCTGAGTACACGCGAACCTCTAAGTAGGCCCCCTCAAAACAAAGTCGTGGATAACGATTGTAGCATATGTATGCCATACCTGCAACTGGGGACCCAAAGCGTTCATGTGTAGCGATGACCTGGGCTTTTAAGAAGGATAAACATGCTCCAGACTTGCTTCTAGACACAATCTAATCCTTCCTGCAGATACGTAAGAATCAATCCCTACTCATGTGAGCTATAGTCTAAACTCCTAGTATCCCCCTTAATAAACCCCTATAGTAGTCCCCTATATAATCCCCTATATACCCCCCTTTAAGGAGTTTAGCCTATAGCTCAGAATCCCTATAAACCCCTACATATGCCCAGTTTCCATTTAAGTTTCCATTTTCTTGTCCATTTGATTCTCCATTATTGTGGGTATGTTCCCCCTATAACCCCCATGTGGGTCTATAGGTACTCATGAACCTCCAGGTACGCACGACAACTCTAGGCCCTACACCACTTGAAGTCCTAAAATTCGACACTCCCTCCACCCCCGCGACCCCCAAACCCCAAAGCCAAGCCCCTTCCCAAAGGGTCCAAAGTACCTATATGGTACAAAGTATGGTTTCCATAGTAATAATTTCTCTTATGGTTTGGGTAAGTATTCCCCATATGGGTACTTAGGACCCTTTGGGCTTGTCATTGCCAGGGCATTTGCTATCTGACATCGTTGACTCGTCGGCTGCACGAAGAAGCCGTAGAGGCAGGCCCTGATTGGTAGTTCTGTTTGATTTGGGTGTTTGCCAAAATTATGGGTACCTTTTTGGGGGTCCCTATAATAAGGACTATAGTATATTTGGGTCTGTATAGGGGTCCCCTTGTTTTGGGAAAGTACCATTTGGAGTTTTGGATTTTAAGTTTCTAGGGCTATAGGGCTTTAAAGGGGGTTTGCGGTTTGGGGTTTTACGTTCTTAGGGTTATAAGGCATGAGGGTTTGCAGTTTGGGGTTGGGCATAAGGGTTCGGAGTTTAGGGTCCGTAGTTTGCGAGCTTTGGGATTACAGGGACTATACAGGCGTATGCAAGGACGCTGTAGAAGCCATTGTGGATTATCAAGGGGGGATAAAGGGTTTAAGGCTACTGCTTGCTTGGAGCTTTAGGGTAGTGATAGCCCCAATTATAGAGCTGGAGGATCAGAAGCAACATGTAATGGAAACTTGAGGGGTCTGCGGTTTAGTGCTTGCAGCCGACATATAAATGCACATATGGCTCAAGTATACCGAAGTCCTGTAGCGAGTATCATCGCATTTGTGTCATCTAACGACACTCAGTGAACTTAAGAAAGGGGCATGGTAGCCTCCACTAATAAAGGGCCCGCAGACACCATATTTCCTATTAGAGGGACCTTTGTTCCTGAACTTCCAAGTGGTGGCCAACATCTGTGACATAAAGGGTGCCGCGCGGCTTGGGACTTGAGATTGCACGAAAGCCCTGAGTGCTAAGTATAAATTAATACAGGATTCTGAATTTACCGTCTTTGGGCTTTGGGTTTTAAATGCAAGGATTTAGTGCTCAAGACTCAATGTTTCTGGTATTTTGGGGGCTAGACAGCAGGCTTTCGGGTACTTGCCACTCGTGAACCTTGAAGTAAATATGGCCCGATGAAGGGCCATCACCCCCTTAGCACCACAGTCCCTTGGACAATGTAGTTAGGGTTTAGGGTTTAGGGTTTAGGTGTGAAACTGCGCAGTCAAAGTGGAGATCCGTAGACGCTAAACCCTAAACTAGTGTACAGACACTTTCATCATTTCTGCGTGGGTTGTGTCGGGGAAAGATGAGTCTTGACAACTACCCATGCAGTTGTGTCAGGAGGCCGTCAGCCCCCCCATGCTTGACATCAAGGCTTGGGATTTAGGGTTTAGGGGTTAGGGGTTTAGGGTTTAGGGACGACTGGGTGTAGCATGTTGAGATTTAGCATTTAGGGTTCAGGCCTAAGGGTCGTTTGCATGCATGGAGCTAAGGGTCTAAATTCTCTCCTAAACCCCAAACCCTCAGAACTGAAATCCTTGCATCAGACAGCGAGTAACGCCTCCTATGCTGAGGGCAGCTTTGGCTAGCGCGATCCACCCACCCGAAAACAGTGACTAGGCCCAAAGGGTCCTAAGTACCCATATGGGGAATACTTACCCAAACCATAAGAGAAATTATTACTACAGAAACCATACTTTGTACCATATAGGTACTTTGGACCCTTTGGGAGGTTACTTTTGGTTTGGGGTCTACGCTATGCGGCTAGGGTTCAGGATTTGGGGGCTGGGTGTAGTGGCAAGGCACCCCCGGTGTTCTCACTGTGCGACATAAGCAGTGTCAGGGAAGATCATTCCATCTACAATGGCATACTCCGTGGAACTCAGCAGTCCTGCATGACTGATAAAGATTAATTAACAGATTGGGATCCATATTGGGTTCCGCTCAGTCTTGGAAACTTCCATACACCATATACCCCAAAGGCTTCGTGCATTCTATGCGCCACAACAAAGACGCAAGTAAGTCATAATATTCCAATCTCTTGTGTCTTCTGTGATTCCAATGTATACCCAAGACCGGATGAGTACTCCACCAACCCTAGCTCCATTTAAAGTCCAGCATGTAGCTCTATGAGGATGCTCTGACGAGCTGTAAGCCCTGATAAGAAGCAATCGTCGTTACAGAACGAGCAAAGCCATCATACCCTAGCCCAAAGGGTCCAAAGTACCTATATTGTACAAAGTATGGTTTCTGTAGTAATAATTTCCCTTATGGTTTGGGTAAATATTCCCCATATGGGTACTTAGAACCCTTTGGGTAAGACCCTGTTCAAATAATCAGGGCCTACATCAGCCGGAACCTCGCGAAACCCGGAATCCGAAACCCTGGAAACCAAAATCCTGAACCGTAAGCCTTCGACCCTTGAATCCTTGACCTTCCAAAACCTTAAAGCCTAAACCCTCAACCTTAACTCCTAAACCCTTAACCATAAACCCCTAGAGCCTAAACCCCTATAAGCTGGCCCTAATACCCTACGAGACTCGGGCTGTTCGCAGGAGCCCACGATAGCGATCTCTGAGCTGGGCCGGAGGTAGCGCGAAGGCGGACAGGAGAGGCCTGACGTCTCATGGGGCTATGGGGATATGTCTACCTAGACACCAAAACTATGAAGATTAATGGCCATTTAGGCTATGTGTATGGGTTTTGGGCTATTATCTTACAAATTTTGAGGGGTCCAGGTAATGGCACATATGAATCTTGAATATGCGTGCGTATATGTGTATATATGTATATACAAAGTTTAAAGTACATGGATATCCGTGTACGTGTGAACAGTGGCAAGTATACCAGGGCGTGCGTATGCATGTGTATGTAAGTACAAAAATGAATAAGCCATAATCATGGTTTTATCTTTCCTCATATAGTCAGCTTAGAGTGTCTAAGCTTCATGCTTCCTGGGCCTAAATCCACCCCGAACCCTAAAACCCTAAACCCTAAACCCCCACCACCCTAAAACCCTGAACCCTAAACTCCTAAACCCTTAAACCCTAAACTCTTAAGACCCTGAACCCAAAAATCCAGCCTCAAGAAGTTGAGGCTTGGGGTGGACGTATGGCTACAACTCATTGCAGGCCTTCTTCTGTAGGCTTTGAGCTGGGTTTAGGGCTTTGTCGTATTTCCTACTTCAGGATAGATCGGCCAGTATAACCTCGACATGTACATTTTTCTGCAGTCCTTGCGTGAAGGGTGTTGCGCAGGGTTCAGGGCTCAGGGTCTGTTGAGAGCCTCTTCGCCGCGATTCTGGACTGTTTTGATATCACACATTGCAAGCATAAACCACGGACAAACCCCGATGACTACCCTCCCCAATCATGGAACCTCAAAAGGGACCCATATAGACTGCAGTCCTTTCAGAAAGACGCTATATGAGCCATAGTCTAAACTCCTGGTATCCCCCTCAGTAAGCCCTATAATAGGAACCCTATATAATCCTTATATAACCCCCTTTAAGGAGCTTAGACTATAGCACATATGGGGATTCAATGATCGATTAGGAGAGGGTAGACCCTAACTAGGGACGCTGCAGCCCCAGGGGGTCCCATCAGCGCACTCGAGGCAGCTAGAGTCACCTGATCCAAGCGGTAGATGCGTGACCATTCGATGAGGATTTTCACAAGTCCTCAAGGAAGCAGATCTGTATACACGTTACTTACATATATACATATATATATATAAACCTATATATATATATATGCACAGTATTGTTCATACGAACTTTGGATTAAGCAAGTCAAATAGGTTTCGCGGGCTTAAAGCTCACAGGGATTGGTAGGCTTCAATTGCAATTGGTAACGGTCCTGTTACACTTTGAGGGGCTCAGGTTTTTCGCGCAAAGAGCAAGGTCCTCGCAAGTCAAACATGGCAAGTCAGAAAAATAGCAAACAAAAACACCATGAACTATAGTGTAAAGTCCTAGTATCCTTTAGTAGCCCCTATAATGCTCTCCTATATCATCCCCTGTATAACCCCCTTTAAGGAGTTTGGACTCTAGGACACATTTCTTGAACAATCTCTGCCCAACAAAAAAACACGCTGCTCCATGGCATGACAAAGATCAGTTGCAAGGGCTAATCCCCGTTCCCATGTCATCTTCCGCGTTCTTTTCCAGTTGATTCTCTATTACTGAAGTAGCAAGGGGATAGGTTGGTAAGTCAGAGAAAGCTGGGCTTCAGGCCGAACTGAGCATATAGAGTTGAAGACTCTATGCTGTTCCAAACTCGCAGCTTGCAGCTTGAAAGTCAATTTGGAGCCAAACACAATAACGAACAAACAAAAAATCGAGAATAGCCCTTGACCATGTGATCTAGCCAACCCTGAAACATGAACCCTTCATGTCCTCATAGAATCCGATATTTCCCCAGATAACCCAAAGATGCCCTAAGCCCACGAGGCCGCAACATACTTCGCAACGCTCCGTGCTTGTGTTGAAATACAAAGAGGAAGCCTGGCCTAAATCAAGTCACCGCTTCAACGAGGTTGATTAGGAGTTTATGGGGGTATATATTGGGGGTTATTGGGGTTATATAATATAGGGATAAAGCAAAAGAAAATGGTAGCTACTAGTTAGGCTTTAGGGTGCAGGGTTTGGGGTTATGGGTTTAGAGTTTAAAGGCTACGGGGTTTGAAGTGTATAGGGTTAGAGTTGGGGGTTTGAGGTGATCGAGGATGTCATGCTTAGAAGGTTGGGGGTAGTGATCTAACGCGGCATGGGTGTAGGGGTTGCCATACACAACATTCGAACATGGGATCTGGGAATTGGCTGTTTCAGAACTACATGTACACATACTAAGCCCTAAACCCTAAACCCCTACTGTAATCCCCCAAACCCCCAACCTCGAGAGATTGAGGGTCTGACCTAAATGTTAAGCACACTATGCTGAGAGTCATGTAGAATTTTGCCCATCAACCGGATCAGGTTGTCCTCAACCGTCCGCCTCTACTTCCCGTTGCAAAGCAGCTTATTTCTCCAAAGAAGTGTCCCTTAATCAGAAGTTGTGTACTCTCATAACCACAAACCCACGTGGTTCATACAAACGCAAGAAAATACACATAGCTTTCCTGTCCCGTAAAACTACGATTACGAACCTACCTGCGAGTATATACCATACACTCCCTGAAAAGCCCAACCTGGTCTCATGAAATGTCCTACAAGGTCATACCGGGATCTGCGCAAGCGGTGTAGAGGCACTTTCCGCGCACCAGGATGAGAGGCGGCACGCAGGACTGGAACACAGTTCAGGGCTTGGGGTCTGTAGAGGTGTCCCAAAATCTGCAACGTCAAACTAAGAGAAGCGGACCCTCTTGCGGAGCAATATCGCTATATGAGCCATAGTCTAAACTCCTAGTATCCCCCTTGATACACCCCATAGTGGTCCCTTATATAATCCCCATAAAAATTCTTTAAGGAGGTTAGACTATGGACTACTGAATAATTTCGAGGATGAGATTTATACATCAGGTGGACCCTCCCACCCTGTATAGTGGTGTATATAGTAGGCATACTAGAAAGGGCCCCAATGCAATCACAACTATCCCTTGTAGTCACTCACTACTACTGGGTGGGGGGTCCACCTCAATTATGCAAGGTATATTTGAGCTACAGTCTCCTTTCACGAAATCTAACCCTAAACCCTAAACCCTAAACCCCCCTAAACCCTAAACCCTAAACCCCAGGACACCCTGGGGTTCCACACCATCTCTGACTCAAACCACCTAAACCCTGAACTGTCGCCTGGCAGTCTGCCGCTGATGGTCCTGAGCATTCCGCACAACTCGGGTGACACACGCGCGCGCCGCGTGCCAAGACCACCTGGGTCAGTGTGGACCCTGGCGGGTTTAGGTTTAGGGCTTGGGGCTTTGGGATTTAGGGTTTCAGGGGTTTCAAGCAATTAGGGCCGCTCTTTGGGAGACACCAACATAGTACAGCGCACAGGCATCAGCCTATTTAGGAAACTCTCCTCTTTGTTGGCTTTTTCAGGTAGCAAGGACTAAGGCAAGCATAGCAAATGTTTTGGGAGGATTCTGAGATGGCTTGCTAGGATCGGGCCACCAAGGTTTGCAGAAACATCCAAAGTGGATTTGGATTTGACAAAGCACCTTCTTAGAAACGTCTACACAACTTTTTGAAGAAACGCACCTTCACGTGCCAAAGAACCCTAAACCCTAAACCCATGTTACAGCAGCTAAGTTCAGACTCCAGGTTTCATGGATGGGGGCAAGTCTCCGACACGTGCCTACATCAGGAAGCAAAGATGATCAAGAAGACGGTTTGGGGTTTAGGGTTCAGGGGTTTTAGGGTTTAGGGCCAATATCCCCCAATATCGAAAATCCTCCCCCCATCCACGTAAATATTCACTGACCTAAAAACTCCACATGTACCATAATGAACCATCATGGGAATATTTGATATCCGTCGGGGTGGAGGCTGTTGATATCAGGGGACGGGATGCTTCGGGGGTGCCTGTACACTACCATGGAGCTTCCCAGGCTTCCTGGCCTTCAAACCCCAAAATAACCAAAGGCTAACCCTAAACCCTAAACCCACAACCCTGCACCCAGCCCTTTATCTCCCAAATCCCTGGACCTCTCAACTGGCCGTCTCCCTGTATTCAATGCCTGAAACGAAGTCTAGGAGTTATAGGGCTTAATCACTAAGCCCACTGTGGACAATTTTCTATGTCAACATATCCTAATCAAACCCTAAACCTTACACCCTACCCCCTAAACCCTAAGGCCTAAGGTGAGGCCGCGTGAGGTCAGTCTGGTTGCCCAGCATAAACCACCCTTCGAAAGCGCAGCCTGGTAGACCAGGGGAGACAAGGTCCCGGGTAGCGAAGATGAGGACACACCTTGGAGTTTGGTGGGCGTTTGGGGTTTAGGGTTTAGGGTTGTTCAGTTCGGTACTTGGGGTGTAGGGATTACAGCGGCTAGTGTTAGGTGGATTTGGTTTTGGGGGGCATGTATTAGGATGTAAGGCCTTGGGTTCATGGTTTATGTTGGATACTGCTCCCATACTGTGACAGTCACATATGAAACCTTTAACTGATGTATAGTTGGGTTCCAGGTTGGCTCGGGAAGGGTAACTTGAGTATTTGCCTGCCGAGCTTAGAATGTGTTCTCAAGGGGTACGCTCGGGACACTGAGGAGCATTGAGAAGCGGCTTGCACAGGTCTGTAGCGCGGATGAAACAAAGGTTTTTTGACAACAACCCTAAACCCTAAACCCTAAACCCTATGTAAGCACCAAAGTCGCTACCTAGACACTGAGCCTTCAACCCTTAACCCTATATGCCTGAATACCCCCCTGCCCCTCAAAACCCTACAACACAAACCTTGAGGCCGTCAAAAAACAGCCGAACGCAGGAGTTTTTAAACATACTACAGCAAACCAGAATTTTACAATAAACCCCAATACACTTAGGAAGAATCCATCCTGTGAGCGCATCAAGGATCCCATTTGTTGATCCAATGCAGGGTTCAGGGTTTAGGAGGAACCATAGAATGATAGCTGGTCATAACCCTAAACCCCAAAGCCACCTCCCTTAACTCCCAAGCCCTCACTCCATACATCCCAAACCCAAAACCCGGTTATGGGTTCACAAGTCAGGGTTTTGGGTTATTCCCAACCCTAAACCCTAAACCCTGAACCCCAAACCCTAAAACCCCATTACACCTTAAATGCTAAGTTGCCGCGAACCTTCATCACTGCCAAGCCCTAAACTCGAAACCCAATACCTACAAAGGGACTTTAATGGGAACCCCAAACAGGGAACCCCAAGAACATAGTAGGAATATAATAGGAATATAACTACCAGGGTCCTCATATTCCATTATATTCCTACTATATTCTTTGGGTTCCCTGTTTGGGGTTCCCATTAAAGTCCCTTTAACCTACTTGAACGTTCAGGGTAGGTAAAACCCAGTTATATCTGGTCAGTGAGCTTGTAGTAGAGTTGCAAGTTCTAGTTGTAACTGGGTTATATCGATTACACTAGACCATAAGTCCTCTCTCTTTCTCTCTCATAGATATATCTATATATATACACACATACATCCAAAATCCCATTATATGCCTAGTTAATACGCAAAAGGTGGTTGTATTGGTTGTGATTATTTATCCTGAACCTCCAAGCTATAGTCTCCTTAGACTTATACTAAAGACATTTTGTCGAATCATTCCTTAGGGTCTATTATACTTAAAATTAAAAAAAAATCCTAAGGAGACTACAGGAAGTGGTCGGAATCAAGCTAAGAGGGCGGCGCACTTCGAGAAGTGTCCATCCAAGGGAAGCCACCTCCTCGGAAGGCTTTGACTGTAGTTTTAAGGTTTATTAGGGGTGGGGCGGGGGATGGGGTAGGTGGGTGGGTGTTTTGGGGCTTGGGATTTAAGAGTTAAGGGCCCAGGGTTTGGGCATTGGGCTGTGGCGTGGAGAGTTCAACGGAAGCTGAGTTCACATTAGGGGTTCCCAAACCCTAAGCCCTGAACCTCTAAACCCCTAAACCCTAAACCCTTAAACCCCTAGACTCTAAACCCAGATGACGTCCAGAATGATTTGTGAGGTCGCAGGACAAGTTTTAGGGCTCAGGTGTTTAGTGCTAAGGTCTTGGGATGATTGGGCTTAGGGTTTAGGCATCTAGGGGCCAAGGGCTTGGGGGCTTGGGATCTGAAGAATTTGAGCCAATGATATTGCTATTTCTTCAGGCTTCTATGGTACTTCCGTCCCTTTCAGGATTAGCGTTTGGGGATCTGCAGGAACTGTCCTTCTAGATGGTGGAAGTAGGGGGTTTAGGGTGTAAGATTTAGGGTTTGCATTAGATCAATCCCCCGACAGCAAAACCTCAAGAACAATATGGAGTTTATAGTAAACCTTCTATAGTCCCTCGGGGTACCCATTACTGGGTTGGGGACAGACTCCAGATTTGCATGAAGAGCCAAGGAACCAAGTCCGGACCACATCGAGATGCTCAACGCTGGAGCCATCTTGTTTTGCTTCGTGCGTATGTTGACATGGCTGTCCTAGAGAAGGGAAACTCAAGTTATCACCAGGCAATATACAACAGTCTCTTACTATAGAAGCCTCCAAAATACATTTCAATTTGTGGCAAAAATGATAAGATTGGCAACTTCATAAACTCTAATCTCTAAACCCTGAACGGTACACACCAGACCCTAAACCCTAAAAACTAGACCCTAAACCCTTAACCATAAACCTCTTCGGTCAGGGGGAGCTTAAGCTGCCGTCAATGAAGCAATCCGGGTCGGGCACGGCCGGCGACGAAGTCAGGCCAGACACCTTGGGTTTTTTTTCCGAAAGCACGCGGTTTAAGGTTTAGGATTTAGGATTTATGTAGGGTTTACATAGGATTTATGTAGGATTTAGGGTTTGGGGTTTAGGATTTAGGGTTTAGGAGGCTAATGTGGGCCCTAACATTAAGATCCCTATTCTAATCCCCGTCTAGGGGAGAGTTCATGAATTAGGGGCCTATACATAAAAACAGAACAAGGTTTTGCGCTGTATGATACTATGTCACGTATGTAAGCATTGATACGGAATGCTATTGGCAGCTATTCCATGCTTTTCTACTTTAGTTCTGTACCCTAAACCCTAAACCCTGAACCCTGAACCCTAAACCCTAAACCCTAAACCCCATTAGTTCTGTAGCCCTGGATATACCACTCCAGCTCGGAGGGAAAAGAACGTCATGAGTGCTAGCTAAAATTACCTGGACCCCAAAAGTAGGTAAAATAATAGCCCAAAACCTCTAAATATAGCCTATAAGGCCATTATTCTACATACTTCTGGGGTTCAGGTACTTCTATAGGAGTATTAGTTCCAGTCTGAGGTAAGAGTCGTAAGCACTACGCAATCCGAAGGTAGTGTTATAGGTACTGACCCTTAACTCTGTCCATCATCGGGTACCCAATACAGCCATTGCTGAGTTGTGTAGGAATTTGTGCAGACTGGATACGCTGCTTGACTTTGCTTGGCCCTAAACTCTAAACCCAAAAC
>CAJNIZ010003166.1:0-24273 GCA_905231905.1 Symbiodinium pilosum | reverse complement strand
TTGCTGGCCAGCTATTCCATTGCGCCCTTGAGTACGACTACTGCGACCCCTACGGCACCTTTGAGCGAAGAGGCCACTGGGGGACTTCGGAATATCGCCTGCAGGTTGCTCGCAGGAGATAGGAGGTTTCCTGAGGCGCTCCCTTGAGGGTACGAACATAGGCAATTCATGCTGGAACCATCTACACCGAGCCGGTCAAGGTACTGAGGACTTGGAAAGAGACCAAGCTCAACCTTGTGTGGTCCCTTCGATGGCAGACGCCCGGCATGGGAAGCTCCACCTGGCATGAATGGCGACTACCTCCGCCTCCTGAACGACAGGGCGGACAAAGCTGCTGAGGCATGCCGCCTCCGCAGATTCACCAACTCTGGACTGGACCTGAACGATACCTGCTCTGCCTCTAGTTCTACCTGGGCACTGGGCTGACCTGCTGAACCTTGCGCCTGGGTCGGTGCCTGACACGACGGTCCCAAGCCCTGCGCAATCATCCCGCTGCGGGTGGCATTGGGCTTGAACCTGCCTGAAACAATTTCTTCAAGGACTGCATCAAGAACCCTCAAAGGTGCCGCCAAAGCGTCACGCGAGTAAATGACCAAGGACTTGTCACGCCTGGGCGCGTGATACCCCAGAATGCGTCGTACTGCTGCAGATTCCCCGTGTTTTGTCAACCAGGATAACACCGTGCTCTTACATGAATGCGTCGCGATTTTGACCTCTTGGGCCTGCTGTTGGGTCGCAGGGGCCAGGGCCCTGAGCCAAGCTCCGCCCGACGCAACTTTCAAGGGATTCTTGGTCCATCCTCCCCCTGAGGCCGGCGCAGGCAACAAAGGGTAAGAGTCATCAAGTCTTTCTGTAGCCCTAAGCTCCATCCATACCCTAACCCAAGGTTTACCTCCTACAGATTTAAGGGGGACAGCTATGGGCAAGGCGCGGATCTTCCGTTCAAGAGAGATGCTAGTCTTGGTCCGCTCGGCTAGACAAGGTATCCAGATTCTGATCCATCGGCATTTGTCACTACATCAACAGCCAGCTTGGAAGTTCTTTGCAAGTCGGAGAACCTGAGACATCCGAAAACCATCATCAAGAAGCAACCTGCTGCCACACGATCAGAGGACTTCCTAGCTGCGTTCAAGACTATCCCTTCACGATGGCTCACCTGCATGACGGTAAGAGGCGGGCGTCTCTTCACAGCACATCTGGTAGAATAATGGAGCTAGCTAACCCCTTAATCCTACCACTGTCAAGGGCACAAGAGAGGACCGCCAGGCCAAGCAGGTGCTTTGCAAGGCTCACGGACACAAGCAGCGACCTGACGTACGTAGGCGCCGAATCGGCATTGGCTTTCATGTAGTCGCACAGCTGCTCTTCTCTGACTGGCAGGCAGACTGAATCCCTACTCTTCCAAAAGCTGACATACCTAATGAGCGGGCCGGCACGCTGATGCAAGGTCGAAGTCGCCTTGTCTGCAAGGCTATCCTGAATGCTCTCAATCAACCCGCCCGTGGCAAACTGCGGATGGTAAGGACCCAGGGCCTGCTTCTTGATAGCAGCCTTACGATCACTATCCATGGCTTTGGAATGCAAGTGTGCGTCCCTGGCTGATAGGGCCTTGATACCCGCACTCACAAAGGCAGCCGGAACAGAGGCTTCTTGTCTAGACGCGACCTCCTCACCTGATCGATCTGGCACAGGGGGTAAGGGCCCTGTGGGCTGCTGCGTGAACCTGGCCTTTTTAAACAGGGTCCACATACATGTTGTCAGGAGACGACGCCAAGACTGGGGTGGGCCTGGTCAAAGAATGCCACAAGTGACGTGCATGCAACTCACGCATCCTATTTTCATCTTCATTCCCCTTTTCCCAGCTTGACTGCCGGAACTCATGACTGCAAGAGCAAGGCAAGGCACAAGACAGACACCTGGCGCAATGTTGCCACTGCCCTACGAATGCGTTGGATGAACTGCTCAATCCAAGACAGGCGGGTGCTCTGAGCCTGCGCAATGGCCCGAAGCTCTTGCAACTCTGTCTGCAAGCGGAGAATCTCAAGCTGCTATCTGTGAACTTGCCGAGAAATCACCGACACTGTACTGGCACTAGCCTGAGATAAAGGGCTATCACTACCTGAATGCTGGTCCACGCGGCAAGCTCCACACACTGAGCTCACCGTGCCGGCAATGAAACCCGTTTTACAGAGTCCTGGGGCCTGGTAGATGCACGTACAAGCCTTTAGTGGCCCCACAAAAATTTCTCTCTCCGCTAAGGTGCATTTCCTTGAGCCAAAATGGCTAAGAAATCAAATCACAACAGCACAATTCCATGCATGCATATGAAGACATGTTTGGATAACGTCGGCGTGTAAATCCAAAACATGCAATCACGGACATGCATGGAAAAGTTTAAATAGGCACATGGGAAAACAGCTATTTTGAAACCGTTTTCTCATCATAGAAAGCTGTCTGGTGGAGTGCGTATAGCGCGTCCACCCCCCTAGATACTCAGCTTACATCGCGCCTATCTATCGTTTTTCCGAAGTTTGCTCATAAAAATGCAAAATAAATTGATTCTTAGCTGGTGCGGTGTAAAAGCCGCGGGCTGACTTTTTGAAAATTTTCAGCTGTTGCGGTGATAAATCTGCGGGCTGACGCTTGGGAATTTTCAGCTGTTGCGGTGGAAAGCTGCGGGCGGGCGTTTTTGAGATTTCTCAGCTGTTGCGGCGCGAAGCTGCGGGCTGGTATATTGAAACCAATTTTGATCATTCCAGCTTTCAGCAGTTTTGAGTTCGACATTACCTCTCTATTTTTCCGAGCGGTATAAGAAAAGCCTATGCTTTCTGGGAAGGAAGATATGTGGAAAGATGGAAACCACTGTGGTGTGTCGAGAGCGTCAATGGTGCACTCGCTGTCTGCGAGATGACGTACCCTTGGATCCATGCATGGGCGTGTGGTATTGTCGACCTTGTCTTTCAGCCTTTAGCGCGAAAGGTGGATCATGCCAGGAATCCGGTTTAAGGGCAGCAGCCGCGCGGCTTGTGAATACCGTAACTATCCAGCGCGGAAACTCTGTCGAAAGTGCATTCCTCCTCGCAAGTGTTTTGAAAAGCCAGATCGATGGAGCCTACGACGGTGGTGCACACGATGTCTCAGCGAAGAAGGCCTGCAGGTGGTAATCTTGGGCGTATCTTACTCCAAATCATGCGCCGATCAATTTACACAGGAGGGTTTAATGAGCTGCTACTCGTGCCGAAAGAGGCGAGCAGTTGGAGAGGGGCAAGTTAGGATAGCCAGCCGCGCTCGAGCTCTCTTCTCTGGTACTGTCACACACATCTGTACCGTACCCGTGTGTTCTGTCTGTTCTAATGGTAAGGCCGCTCAAAACTAGAAGGGTGGGATTACAAAGAAACCTAGCTGACACGACATTTTTCGTGGCAGACGTTCTCGCAAGAGAAGCTGCAGCTCGGAGGCGAATTATCAAAGAGGTGTATCTGAAACTGACTTCAGAAGTCAACTGCGCCCTCGAAAGGTCCGCAGCGACACGGTCCAGTGTCACTTGGAGAAAACACACTGCACACTCAGCACACAAGCTCCAAAGCGCCATGCATGCAGAACTGGACAACTGCAGGCACAGAGCACGTGCTGAGAAACGTTTCTTGCTTTGGCACATGGCTGGAAGCTAGGAGTCCGACAGCCAGACACCCTGTAGGGTACAACTTGCGAAACGGTCATGCTACCAAGCTATACAAACGTGGAAAAAGCATGACCATGCACATCCTACATGCGCAAAAGAGCCATGATGTAAACATGCAGTCGTGAAAAGCTCTTGCGCGAAAACAACTGCAGCTCAAGAGCGTGGAATGTTGAGAGCAGCCTAAGCCACCCCCATCAAAGAGCTCAAGGGCTTAGAATGTGACAGCTTAAGAGCCCAGAATGTTGAGTTCAGCACAGAGTGTCAAACTCAGCAAAAGCTCAAAAGCAGAAAAACCTATACAGCTCAAGACCCCAGAATGCGGAGCGCGACTCTACAAGCAAAACTCCGCGTTTGAGTGATGAGCAAACTTAAAGGAGGCCCTCAGCGCAAGGTCAGAAGTGCTCGTTGCAGGCACTCAGTCCCTGTCAGCAGCAAAGCGGCGAGCAGCCAGCAGCCACCAGCAGCGCTCAAACTTGTAGAAGAGGAAGTCCAGGAGCACGGCCCTCAGGGACCAACAGGCCTCTCACGTGGCCTCGTGCCATGACGCCTCAGGTGGTCATGCATGTTAGCAGCAGCTGCCGAAGCCAAGATGGCCTGGTACTCCCCTTCCTCAGGTAGGTGGGGACCCGAGCCAGGTCCTGGCCCTTGGGCACGCCGCAAGCAAACTAGGTGCTTGCATTTGGTCAAGGATGAGGCGGGCACGCATTTGAAGAGTGGCAGGGCAATCAGTTCTAGGTTCGAGATTTTGACGGATGCACCGGCGTTCATGTCCTGGGTAGATGCGAGCCCGGAGTTTTGGCGGATTCATGCTTCTTGGTGCGGCAAAAGAGAGAGTCTCTTTCTGCTCATGTCATGCTATTCTAGCGATGTATGCACATCGGTGGACACGCCCTAGGCCGGGCGTTTCATGATTCTTCATGGGATTCAGGCGTTCTGGCCTTGAGAGTTTTGACTTCAAGATGCTGGTTTGAGTCCAAAAGCGGGAGCTCTTGCCTTTTGATTCGTTGGCCTATGCAAGCCAGCGAAGGTGCCCTATGCCGAGCATTAGGGGATGGACCGGCATTCTTATGCTGGTACTTTGACGTGTCATGTGTGGCAAGTGCACGCTACACCATCGGCCCAGATGTATGCCCATCTCGGCGAGCGCCATGCAGCCTCACGCGAGAATGCGCCGCGTCTTGTTCATGATAAAATCGTTGTGAGCCATGGATCTAAGAGAATGCACTCTCATCCTGCAGGTTGACAGCATGCATGCGTTGTTTGTGCAAAACTGATGCAGTTTTGTTTAAGGAGGGGGTAGTGGGCGCCATGAGCTTCGGTGACGGTGCCGCGGTGTTCAAAGCCCGAGCCGGTGAGATTGGTCTCACGGACGATGAAGTTAAGAAGCTGGAGTCAGGAGGACTGGTTAGCATGTCAGCGTTTGCATTTTGCTGCCATTTCAATCCGGCCTCGACTGATGAGAAACCATTGGTTGACCTTGTCACTAAAGTGCTTGGAGCCCCGCCTTACTATGAGCCAGGAGACACTTTGGAAGATCGAGCTGTGTCAATGTACGAATCAGACAGGCTTCAGTACTTGGATTGGCCTAGCTGCGTTAGTAGGCAACATGAGCTTTTGACAGGTCAGAGGAAGGACTCTTCCGTCTCCTTCGACGGCACAGGTGCCCTTAGGATCAACACCAAGACGGTGTCGCAGCCTTGTGATGTCTCTTCTGACATGATGGTGCGATATGCCTTAGTTCGTAGGGGCCTAGCCCTGGAGCAAGCCAATGTCCTGGCCTACAATTTGCATGACCAACTTGAGAAGTACATGGCTGCACTTGATCCCCCTCCTGGATATGCCAGGATAGGAATGACACAAATCGAGGTGCGGACAGACAGTTCTTCGTTCTGTTGGCGGAGAAGACGAGGTCCGGAATCATGTTGAAAGCCGGCGTCCGGCCATGTGACAATGCATTCGGTGCTGTTCTTATCTCGACTGAGTTTCTGCAGTACCTTCAGCATAGGCCCCTTTCCGCGTGCAGTACAAGTGAAGAGCCTCCGGCTAAGTACCAGAAGAAAGGAGAAAAGGGCAAATCAGCCGGCAAGGGTAAATCAAAAGCTGGCAACAAAGGGAATGCGTCTTCCACCTCAAACATGCGTGTGCCGGCCGAGCTTCTTGCGATGGGTTGCGTGGCATGCATTCCTAAGGGTCATAGGTTGTGCTTCGACTTCAGCTTGGGCAAGTGCCAGTTGCCCACTCAGAATCAACGATGTGTCAAAGGGCTCCACCTCTGTGCTATCCGCGGCTGCCACAAGGTACACCCAGCCTGTGAGTGCCCGCAGCGGAAGAAGGAGTGACAGTCACCGTCGCTTCGTAGGGTGGCGCTCTGTGGCAGTGACAGCGGCCCCGCGGGAGCCACACAATCCAAGTCTTGTGCCAGCGAACCTCATGTGAAAAGCGATTCTCCTTCAAAGTCTCAGCCCCAGGAGGCTGAAAGTTTTGCAGAGCCACCGTCCAAGGCGGCCAGAACTAGTGATCAGCATGAGCTTGCAAACGCGTTGGCTCAGCAATTTTTCGAGTCGTCGGAGTTCACGGCCGACAATGTTTTGCGTGTCTTTGCCGCCTGCCCTGATGAGCAATCGCCCACTAGTTTGTGGCAGGCTTTTGGAGGCAACCCTAAGTCTTACAGTAGGGGCCTTTAATCATGGCGGTGTTACGGGGATTCGTACAGCAGCCCGTTCCATGCCGTATGTTTGCAAGTTCTTGTGTGAGCGTGTGCGCCAAGTGGCGCCCTCCTTTCAATTCACCACAATTGCCCTTCATTGCAACATGAAGGCTCCAGTGCATCTAGATTCGCTCAACGTCCTAACTTAACTATCCCCATATCCTCCTTCCAAGGTGGGCACGTCTTCGTTGAGCATCCAGAGAGCAGTGACGTCCAAGTTCTCGAAGGCACTGCATACACAGGCTTTAGGCTTGATTGTGACCAGGTTCCATGGTCTTTTGATGCGAAGCATTGCGGGCACTTTACTCTCGATTGGGAGGGAGATCGCGTGGTGCTCATCGCTTTCACAGTAGGTCACTTGATTGGACTCAGCAAGGAAGACAGTCATGCCCTTGCTGAGTTAGGTTTTGGGGTTCTCAGATGAAGTGCGGCATGGCCCTGTGATGTTGCCTTTCCGATATGACACTAATTGCCTCAAGTCCTCTGCTCCGGTGTCCACCGACACGGCACCTCGGGTGCCCATTGTGCCATCTGCGCCTTATGGTGACTGCTACCCTTAGTCATGTTGCCTCGCAAAGGGGCTTTTCAATCTTGCCAGTTGACCATGCGCAGAATAGACACCAGCCTAAGTGCAAGGTTGTTCAGTAGGACCTCAGGAAGGACCATGCGTGGGACATTCTAAGGTTCATCCTTAAGACTCGCCGAGTAGTGTTGGTGTTTGCAGCCCCGCCTTGCGGCGCGTGCAGCGCCGCCCGAAATATCCGCCCGGGGCCGCCTGTCCTGCGGATGCATAGGTTTCCATGGGGTGTGCCGTGGTCATCTGCGATTGACTCAGCCAAGCTTGCGTCTGCCAATGAGTTGTACAAGAGGCTGGCAACCTTCATCGAGCTCTGCGACAGCCTACAGGTGGATTGGTGCGTTGAGAATCCCACCAATAGCGGGCTTTGGGAACTACCATGTTTTGCATTCGCCATTGCTCGTGGTGTCTTTGCACATTGCCAGGCTTGCGCTTTTGGGAGCACGCGAGATAAGAAGACCTCATTCTTGTGCAGTCGCAATGCGATTTCACGCATGGGCCTCATGTGCCCCGGCTGTGCCAGTCATGACGCCTGGGGTCTTGATGCAGAGGGTACCTTCAACACCAGCAAAGAAGCCGCGTACCCTGTGCCCATGTGTCATGCCTTGTGTGATGTGGCAGAATCCATAGCAGCTGCCCGCGACATGTCTTTGGGAGCCTCGCAGGCAATTCTTTCGCGTGCGCATCGCCAACCCCAAGGGCCGACTGCATCCGCAGCTGGTGTCTGAGTATGATAGGGTAGTCAAACGCCAATTGCCTTCATGCCCCAATTCAATTGCAAGCAGTGTCTCCTTGAGCCCCTTTTTGACATCCCCGCCGGGAGTAAGCGTCTACGTTCCGAAAAGAGGGGCGGTTCTTTGGGGTGTACCGGTCTTTTGATCAATTTGTCTTGGAAGCCATGAAGCTTTGGCGCCCTTTTGACAATTTGGCTCAGCTGCCTGACTATCTTATCCGTGCTTTGCGTGAGCAGCTCACACTGTCGCCCATGCAGGTTTCCAAGCTGCACCTGCAGCGTCTGCAAAAGTGGAGAAGTAGAGCCAAGGAGCTGGCTCCTCTAGGGGAGAAGCTTCAGCAGTCGATGCCAACTCACGTGCGTAAAATCCTTCTTTGCAAAAGGACGCTTCTTCTTCAGGAAATGGCAAATGAAATCAACTGGCCGGATCAGGGTTTCTTTGATGAGCTTAGGCAGGGCTTTAGGCTAGTTGGGTGTTTGCAGCCGTCAGGAGTTTTCAGACCGGGAGTCACCGCAGCTGCCTTGATGGCCCAGTCCCAATCACTTAGGAACCTGATCTTAGATGGCATTTCCTCAGGGAAGGCTGGAGCGCGCGATGTTGATCTCTTCGAAATGACGCTTAAGGAAGCCAAGGAGAAGTCTTGGTTGCAGGGACCGCGCAGCCCCGCCGAGGTGTCCAGGATGTTCAAGAGGTGGCTTCCAGTCAGGAGATTTTGCGTGCAGCAGCGTGGGAAGTTGCGTGCCATAGATGATTTTCGCGACAATTTGCTGAACACTGCCTGCTGTGTTTCTGAAAAGATTGTCCTTCAAGCCATAGATCATGTGGTCTGGTCGTTGAACGTTTTATGTCATTTCTACCGGTCCCGGGGTGCCTTTGACTTCGTGCTCTCTACTGGAGAGAGGCTCTCTCGAGTTGTGCGCCCCGACTGGGCGCAAGCTGGTGCGGACCTCAAAGCTTCCACTCAGCCCTCTTGATTATGAAAAAACTGTGGTCACCCTTCGAAGGCCTTCGAACGCCTCCATCGCGTGCTTCTTGATGCGCGCCCTGCCATTTGGAGCGCTGGCAAGCGTTTACCATTTTCTAAGGGCCAGCTTTCTTTTGCATGCCATAGGCTGTCATCTAGGGGTTGCTTGGGAATGACAAAACTGTGGTCACCCTTCGAAGGCCTTCGAACGCCTCCATCACGTGCTTCTTGATGCGCGCCCTGCCATTTGGAGCGCTGGCAAGCGTTTACCATTTTCTAAGGGCCAGCTTTCTTTTGCATGCCATAGGCTGTCATCTAGGGGTTGCTTGGGGTGCGTTCTTCGATGACTTCCCAACAGTGTCGCATTGGACTGACAACCAGCTCAACCTCTGCCACGGTAAGGGCTTTCTTGAATCTTACTGGATTCGAATTTGCCGAGGACAAAAACCCGCCTTTTGCCCCTGAGGTTGGGGCTCTTGGGGTGGTAGTGGATGTCAGTCGGTCCGCTGAAGGAACCATTGCCATCAGAAACAAGCAGAGCAGGATTGATGAGTTGAGGCCGCTTTTGGATCATGTCACTGCATCCCAAACGGTAGTGCCTTGTGAATTGCCCTCTTTCCTTGGAAAGCTCCAGTGCGTAGATGCCCAGGTTTGGGGGAGGGCGGGGCGCATGGCTCTTCGTGACTTGAGGGCTCATAATCATTACTCTCGAGTCCCCGTGTCGCTTGATCCTTCCGGACTGGAGGCGCTCAAGCTCCTGAGGGATCGCCTTCTGAGTGGCAAGCCATCAAGGCAGGTTGGAAAGAGAAGCCCATCATTCTTTTCACAGATGGGGCACTTGAAGGGGAAGCTACAGTGGGCGGTGTGATGTTCAGCCCAGAGCATGAAGGGTCCGCCTCCGTGTTTGGATGCAAGGTGCCTGAGGTACTCGTGAGGCATTGGAGGTCGCATGGAAAGAAACACGTCATCGGTCTTGTGGAGCTTTATGCGGCTATCTTGTCCCTCCGTCACTGGAGGAAAAGTCTAGAAGGGCGGAGGGTGATCCTCTTCATAGATTCTTGGCCGGCTCTTGATTCCTTGGTTAAAGGGGATTCTAGTGTTAGGCTTTGGAGGGAGCTTCTGCTAGTGCTTGAAAATCCTTCGGAAACTTGTCCCATGCTTCTTTGGATTGCCAGGGTCCCGTCGTCATCGAATGTAGCGGATCCTCCCAGCAGGGGTTCATTAGCAGAGCTCGCGCCGTGGAGATGCACCCTTTCAAAGCCCGTGTGTCCCCTTTGCAAGGCCACTCTCGAGAGAGCATAGTTGGCTAATCAATTCCTGGTGAAACCAGGGTTGAGGGCAATGCGCCGACATGCACACATGCCATATCATACCCCAGTGCGCTGGAAGTAAAAGGACGCGCGTTTTGTGCGTGAGTGAATGCAACATTTGAGTACATTCGTGTTCATATTTGATTGGTCGAATGATTTATAAAATTTTATACTTGATACTTTTGAATGCATATCATTTGAGAGTATCGTTCAAACATGTTTACCGCAATCCCATTTTACGATTGTTGCTGAATGCTATTTTGAAACTCTGGCAACTTTATAAAAGGGAGTATCTGATAGTTAAAATGTTCCGAATGGCCCACAATTGGCCCACAATTCCGTCAAGAGAGCATTAGGACAGACAAGAGAGCATTAGGACAGACAAGAGAAGCCACGAGACTCAAGAGAGAGGACAGATAGCCAAGAGAGTCAAGAGAGTGGAAGGTATGGATGGAACAACCCTTCGAGATTTTTGCATTTCAGACCATAGTAGTGGTCGAAACTGCTTGCCGAAAAATTGGTTCATAAATCCCCCCTATCCAACACACTCGTGTGTCAATTGTGTGTCAACTATACAGTGTGCCAATCCCCCTAGATACTCAGCTTACATCGTGTCGATCTATCGGTTTTGCTCGAAGCTTGCTCATGAAAAATGCCAACAAATGCTTCGAAGCATAGCCGCGGTCAGAAATGCAAAAGTCACGGCCGGTTTCTTTTCATTTTTTCTTTTTCAGCTGAATAAATTCGCGGCAATGGCAAGTTCGTTTCCCATGCTTTCACTCGGAATTGCTCATCGACTCGTCGCTGTCCGATTCCATCTAGTTCATTTCGTCAGACAATTTAGAGTCGGTTTCGTTCATTTCATCCAATGATTCTGAGTCAGTCTCGTTCATTAAATGACGACGACGAAGCAGCCGTCTCTGAACTTGCTCGAAGCCATCTAAATGACGAAAGCCTTCAAGAACTTTCTCCACAGTCAATGTTTCTGTGAGCTCGTTCATTTCCTGCGTGATTTGCCGGCAGATGTCTTCACAGATAGAATCTACGCTCCAGAGCCATTCTCTAAGCCTGCTTGCCAATCAGGTTCGCGGCCTTCGTTTGGAATCCGAATCATGTGGAAATGAGCGCGGTTTGTGGCAGCGAAGTAGCACCACATTTCTCCTCCTGATGAAACCGATTTCGCAGTCTTTGCAGCCTTTGCAAACGATACCAAGAAAGACACCTCAGTTCAAGCATTCTTGGAAGCGGCTGCTGAGCTTTTAAGTGGTCGATAAATGCTTTCCAAGCGTCCGAGATTTGCCAAGACTCCATGATGAACTTTTGGAAGCTGATGTCCTGTTCATTCAATTGGATTGCCAGCTCTTTTCTATAGGTGCGAAATGCATTCGCTTTATGATGAAGCCCTCGAAGGAAGCGGAAAGGCTAATGATGAATGCCTGGTCGCATTTTCATTCGTGAGCCACTTGAAGGCTTGCGGAGTGTAGGCCGCCAATGCCCACATGTGTCCTTCACGCGGCTCGACTTGATGAAGTCAAAGGTGATGGGTTTGTCATATATGTCGTGCCAGGATCCTATGAGAGCTCGCGTTTTAGTTTTCATTTGGACCTCTGCTGGCACGTCGCCGTTTTCATTTTCCACCCAGACTCGACCTCCGGTAAATGAACCCAACGTGATCGCATGATTAGGATGTCCTCTCAAGTTTAGAAGGTCTCGATGAAGTCCCATTTTCGGATTGTGCAGAATTGCGATGGAAGTCCAGGTTTTGCCCGGAAATTTCTTTTTCAAAAAATGATTGATGGCCGTGCGCGCGTTTTCATTATCTGAGGCTCGCGAGATTCCAGAAATGCCTCCATGGGCGTACAGTGCTAGGGTGCAGTATTTTTTATAGGCCCCAGGTCCAACGGCTCTGGTTCGCCCCTTGTGCTTCCATTTCGATGACCATCCGTCCAGAAGATGCACCAGGTTCGCTTCGGTAGGTTCTGAATGAACGGCAGCAGCCAGAAGATCGGTGTTCATTACTGCTTTTTATTTTGCGACGCAGGTGGATTCATTCTGTCGACGAAAAGACAAGCGCTTGAGGCTATCTGAATTCATCAAACTAATTCAAGGCGCTGGGCTGGTGTGTTGGGCTGTCTCACGCAAAATTGTCGGAAGATCTCCAATGAGGCTGTCCAGCAATCTTCCTTCTGTGCCTAGGGCTCTGGTGCGGGCTTACAAGGGACACTCTTGGGGCGTTGCGTCCTGTAGCTTGGTGTCGCGGGCCTCCATGAGAAGGCCACACTGCTGCCCCATGATCGACAGCTGACGCGCCTCGATCGCAACCAATGCCTTGCGGCCTCTGAGCTCAGCCGGCGGATTCATCAGTCTATTGCCGTCAGTGTCCCAAAACCGGACCTTGGCCATGTTAGCTTTCAGCTTCAGGCATTGCCTCTTGCTGCGCGTCTGCTTGACGCAGGACTGCAGCTTTGAATCCAGCTTCTTGGCAGCGACTTGGGTTGAGGCCTGCTTCTCCAAGTGCTCCACGATCTTTTCCATTTCAGACGTGAGCTCGAGCACCAGGCTGACGCGTTCGGATGTTTGCTCGCCTTTGCCAAAACAGCTGGGCTCGTAGAGGATTTCGGCCCATTGGGTTGTTTTCCAGCACAGAAGCTCGGCAGGCAGAAATTTGCCACCCTTCTGGTTGGTGAGCGCGTCGCCAAGTCAGAGATCCATGCGTTCGGCGGTTGAGCTCTTTTCTTCTACGGTGAACCAAAAAAAGATGTCCGACCTGAACTGGAGACAAGCGCTGCTCTGCAACCTGGGATTAGCCTGCTACTGCGCGGGCTCCAAGGTGTTTGAGAATTTATGTTCTGTAGGACTGATTGCTTTGCCTGCCAAATACTGGATGACTACTTGCGCATCTGGTCTTTCACTGCTGATGTGTAGGAGTTTGACCGCAACGGTGCGAAACATCTTGGCGTGCCCGATCACTTTGAGCCGCGCGGCCTTGAGCCTTCAGCCAGGAGGGGGCAGGAATTCCAATAGAACCATCTAACCAAGACATCTCCAACAACCTTAAACACAAGGTGTGGGACTCAACCTCAAGAATGTTCCTGGATGTTCAGTGTTGCGCAGTTTGGGTGATCAGACCAGTCCCATCAGTGCATCATCCTCAGCAGCCACCTCAACAACGGATTTGATTGAAGCCATTAGTGATTCCAACTTTGCAAATGATAGAACAGCCCGGAAGAGTTTGTCACGTGGACAAGTTTATGTCAATAGAGCCTTGGGTATTTTCATTAGTCAGAGGACAGAAAGTAATCACCTTGAGTAGCGGTGAAAGTGAATTGGTTGCTCTTACCCAAGTTGCTTCCGAAGCTTTTCTGATCAAGAAAGCTTGGCAGTTTCTAACAAGGGAGGACATAGTGATGGTGGCTCGAACAGGTTCTTCCGTAGCAAGAGGTATTGCGCAGCGTGCAGGAGTTGGACGAGTTCGACATCTAATAACTTCCTGCTTATGGATCCAGTAGTGGGTTGCCTCGAAAACTTTGGAAGTGCTTCCCATTCCAACAGCCAGGAGTCCAGCAGACGCAGGAACCAAGATCCTTGCAGCAAAGAGAATCAGGATGCTGGGAGGAATGATAGGCCTCGTAGATGCACATGGCAACAAGTTGGCTGAGGATGCAGGTGAAAATGTGGAGCGCATGATAAGGAGCTTGGCCCCTGGCGCCACCTCCTGAAGAAACAGGATCGACGCCAAGTTCAGTTGGCGCTTCCAATGGTGCAGGTAGCCTTGGCCACACAACTTCAAGGTTGTGACAGATCTGGAATGGGAGCCAGCAATGGATATTTGATGCTGGAATTCCTATTTTCCTTGGCGCCCTTGGCGATTGCATTTTCCACTATCTCTTCATGATGGGCACCTTCTTCAATGAATTTGGTGGAAGTTACATGTACATGCTGGGTGGTCTCATCTGCGTGATCGCCTTGGCCTATGTAATGTTGAGAATGCGATGGCAAGTCCCCGTTGAGCTTGGCTATGGAAGTGTAGCAAATTATTCCAAGGGGGCGTCTTCGACAAGGCCAACAACATCGACGACATCGACGTCGACTAAGAATGCCACAGCAGAGCAAGGCACAGATGCAGAGGCAGTGCAAACTAACAAATGTGCCAACAAATGCAAGAAGAACCAGATACCATGGAGGAGTTGATGGCTATGCATGGTGGTGAAGAAGAAGTTCCAGAGGGATGGAATCCCGATGATTGGTATGATTACCAAGATGAACTTCATTTCTGGCGACAAGAATTGGCTGGGATAGACGAAGTGTTGGAACAGACAAGATCTTTAACAGCACCATCGTCACTTAATGCTCAACCAAAATCGGGAACCACAGCCACTTTCTCTGGAAGTCTTGTTAGTCAAGAGTTGCCAGAGCAACAGAATGTTGCGCAACCAAAAGCAAAGGCCATATCCGGAACGCCAGTGCGTAGACCAATTCCAGCAAGTCGAGTGCAACAACGAGGTCGGCCATAAAACGCTTTGAGATGGACGGAGTTGAATGACCACATCTTAACAACAGATGTTTGAAGAGCACGTGGTCGAGGATATGCTTTTCATCGAGATCGATGCGGAACTTTTCACGTTTCTGCCAGAGTGAAAAGATAGGTCACTATGAGGAGGGCAATTGAAATGGGCAACAGTCCCTGTAGACATTGCTACATGCGCGTTCATCGCCAGCTCAATGGATGATTGGAACCGTCGACAAGATGAACTGATCAAGGCAAGCTTGAAACAGCAGTAGTAATGAGTCAGCTTTGTCTCGCTTCAACTGTAACTGCGTAGTCGGCCGGCTCAGAGTTAAGGTCAGTTGTCAGATGATATGCTAAACATCTGAGGGGGCGTGTTAAACTCCTAAGAGCCTCCTTGACCCTAGCACAGTGTTCCTCATTTTGCGCTAACTGGTGAAATAATATGTGCGTAGAGTTTCTGCAGTGATTGCAAGATCCAATCATGTTTGATGCGTGACAATTTTGATCTCATCGAAGCCCTGGTAAAAGGAAAGTTCTTCCAGCAAGCGCCGTGAGCACGCAGCTACGCGGACCGCAGCTTTGCCAAAGGCTGCTCGCCTTTACGGGCGTTGCGCATTCTTGGAGCAAGTGCATGGGTTGTGGAAGAGAATCTGCACAAGCGCATTGCTGCGTTCGCTGGGGCGAAAATGTAGCCCTGGGAAAACTTAACCTAGTCAGTCTGCCTTCCGACTGCCGCAGATGTGTCGGCAGCCTTTCAGCCTTCCGATCCCCGTGGCATATGGGTCGGAGCCTCCCTTAATTTCAAAGCCGCGCATAAGCAAGTTAAGGTCCTTCTAGCTGGGCAATTCCTGTTGTTCTTTGCTTTTAGGGGTCGCTTTTATGGCTTTAAAGTCTGCCATTTTGGGGGCACGATTTAGTGCCTATTGGAGGCAAAGAGTGGGAGCCCTAATTCTCCGCCTGCCGCCTCATGAGTCCTGGCTTTATGTTGATGACCTTGTAGCCGTGCTCTGAAGCAGATCAGGATCTAGCCCTACCAGTTGTCTTCTTGTGTGCAATCGAAGTCCCGGTCTCCTGGAAGAAAGCTCAGTTCGGCAGTGGCCTCGTCTGGAGTGGCTGGCAAGCTTAGGGAACGACTCAGGAGCCTTCTGAACGCAAAGCCGTGCACTCGCAAAGCGCTTGAAGCCTGCCTTGGGTCCACCAGCGTGTCCAAGCGCTCACGTTCCCGGACAGCGCCGTTGTATTCGGATCTGCGTTGCCCGCCTGGTACGCAGTAACTCGGTCCAAGCCAAGAGCTGGCCCGCCTTCTTGCAGTCTTTGGACGGCAACGCCAAGGTAGCCCGACAAGCCTTTGGCCTTTGGATCTCGGTAGGAGCACGCGTCATTGAAGTGGCAGGCACACCGATGCGCAGCAAGACCGATCTGTTACCCTTGCTCAAGCCGCCGACCTCACTGCCGCAACAATCGCGCTTAGATGAGAGAGTAAGGACAGCCTCGCGTGGCTCCAAGCCTGCTTCCGGACAGCCCCGATCACGCCCATATACCACCAGCCGTTGTTGCGCTGCCTGTCAGCAGATGCCTTCGGTGAAGGAACTAGCCTTGGTATAGTGGTTGGCTGACCACTAAGCACGGCCTGCTGTGGTTCTCGGAGCAGTTTACCATGCCGGAGATTAGAGCCTTCTGGCCGTTTCTAACAAAAGATGCCCAGAAGTATATTTTGTGTTGGGAAACTCTGGCCCAATTAGCACTTCTGCAGTGTGCATACGAAAGCCTAGGAGCCACGCGTCAAACCTTCCTGGTGCCTTCTGGAAGTGACAACACCTCTGCAGAAGCAGCCGTCAACAAACAGTTTGCAACGACTGTCTGTATGCACTTGGTCGCATCCCAAAGGCATTCACACGCCATCAGCCTTCAAGTCAGTCACATAGCGGGCCCAAAAAACACTTGGGCAGATGAATTTGGCCGTGATGACCTTGCTAGGTTTCAGCATCGCCCTGATTGCCGCATTAGAGTGCCTCTCAGCCAACCAGCCTTCGCTGGAAGCCTTATCCAGTTGCACCCTCCTCACGCGAGATGGAGCCAGCCTTTTCGGACAGCCAACTCTCACCAGAGCACCGCGGTAAAAGGGCCGTCCGCCGCACTGTTTGCAATGCACTTCAGCACTTGCATTAGTTGTCTAGTGCGTTAAACATGAAGACGCTTACTAAGGCGCAACCCTGCCCGCGGTGAGGGGATTTGAGGTTCGAAGCACTTCCGGGGTTGCTCGAGCACTAAAGAGGGGGTTGGTTGCAGCCCTCTGTATCGCCTTGTGGGGGGCTGCAACTTGCCAGCAGCACCTCGCGCAACCCAAAGAAAAAGTGCGTGTGTTGCGAGCCTTGCGAGTGTTAGCCTTTTTACCTTTTAGTTTCAGGGAGTTGGCAGAGTAGCTAGGAGCAGTGCCCTTAGCTTTAAACCAAGGTCAGCGGCTGGTTTTCCAAAGTCGGTGACAGATTTTCCCAAAGTCGGTGCCTGGTTTTCCCACCGAACCAGTCATGTTTTCCATCTGCAGCGCTGCGTTCAAAACCAACTGAAAGCTGCGAAAGCTGTTCTTGCGTGAGGAAAGACGTCCTGTGTGTTTTCGGGGGGACCCAAGTGTTTGTTTTGTTCTGCACTTTTTTGGCTCATCGACGTTTTCCCAAAGGTTTCCACCTGTGTTTTCTGTTGTTGCTCCAATTTGGGATACACACACACAGGCGCACTCCGCATCCGAATGGAACAACAGAATTTGGAAGAGAGCAGCAAAATTGGACTGAAATAATATTCACACACCTGAAAACATGTGCTGTTTGGTTTCATTTCCCAGGATTTCGTTTCCAAATGGACTTTGTTTCCAAGCCTTTTGGATGTCATCTCCAAAGCCGGTAAGACCACCTTCTCGCGCGCGAAACAGTTCCTTATTTCCTTGTTTTCCGTGACTTTCGCGCGTGCGCGATTTTACTTGAATTTTGGTGCCTTGGTTTTCTGGGATTTCACCTTGGCATGTTTTCGGTGAGTGCGCTTTGACATGTTCACTTGGCAGTTTTGTGGCTCGAATGCGAGCATTTAAAAATTTTGTCAGCCTTGAGTCCTGCATTCTAGTGTAGAGGCCCCTAGAGGTGCTAAGGGACGCTCTCCGGAGCACTTCCGCACGCAGCTGCCGGTGCTTGGGTGGCTGCGCGTGGTAGCAGGACTGTTCATTGCCAGGGTGTGTGATCTCAGCGTGCTTGTTCGTGCATGGACCACGATTCAGGTGAGTTTGGGTCAGTTGACTCTGCTGAGCCTCTCTCTTTGTTAGAAGCATTCCTCAGGGACCGCCGCCAGCTTCAGTTTCAGCTCGACTTTCTGCGATCCCAAGTCGCCGAACTGCACCAGTCTGTTAAGGACCTTCGCAAGCTTGTGCTGTTTTTGGCTGAGTTGGCCCTGCCTAAGGGACCGTCAGAAGAGGAGCCTAATTTCTTGAACACGCTTGACTAAAACGTCCGGGGTTGCGAACTCTTTCTAAGGGGGTATGGCTAGTTCTTCAACCGGGGGCACTTCGGATATTGATCTGGATCAGCGTATGATTCTTGAAGCGCAGCTCAGCGTGCTGCCGGAAAATCTTCCAAGGTTCCCATGGGAGTCTGGTCCTTTTAGAGCTATCTTTGAGGACGAGGGGTTAGTTGCGCATCCAATCTTGAGACAGCCGATTTTGCTTGATGTGCCGGGTGAACCCTTGCCGCCGGAGAGTCCTGCAGTGCGTGTAGAGGGCAACAAGAGGAAATTTGCTTCCTTGTATGAGCATTGCAATTCTGCCAAGTCATGCAGAAGGGATGACGACGATGATGGCAAGCTGTGGGATGTGGCGTTGGCTAAGTGGGTTGCTGTCTTTGCGCTTATTAACCACGAGGGATCAGTGGGAGAGCAGCTTCAGCAGTCTTTTTGGGATGATCAGGGCCCCCCTAAGGAGGAGATCATTAGGGACGTCGAAGGTCCTAGAGCGCCGAGAACTGCCATTAAGCGTGCAAATAGCATCCTTAAGTGTCTTAGGTGGCATCTTGATCATTACGAGAAAGCGTGGCCGTGGTGCATACAATCTGTGTCAGCCTTTGCAGATTCGCTGAAGGGTTCCAAGGGTGAGGGTAGTGCTGTGCAGTCTCTCTTTGAAGCAATAAGGTTCACATACCATGTCATGGGTGTTCCTTTCCCGCAGCAAGTCCTCTCGGACAAACGTTTGCAGGGGCGTGCAAAGCGTCTTGCATTTGAAGGCCCCGACCTGAGGCAGGCAGATCCACTTTCAGCTGGGCAAGTGTGCAAGCTTGAGCGCATGGCGGTGTCATCCGACACGTGCTGTGTTGACAGGTATCTTGTAGGCGGCCTCTTGTTTGCCTTGTACTCCAGGTCACGTTGGTCAGACCTGAGGTACATCCAGAGCATTTGTGTCGATAGGGCGCCAGATGGGTCAGGTTTCGTGGAGGCCAGGACCCGCGTGCATAAGACACGGCATTCTAAGAAGGCAAGCAAGGTGCGATGCCTTTGGTTGCGCCCATCATAGGTCTCCATGATTCCACTTGGGTTGAAAGGTGGTGGCAGGCTGGCATTGAACTTGGGGTTGATTGGCAGAAGGATCCACTGGGCCCGCTTGTTAGGGCGCCGGACCGCGGAGGCATGCTCATGGGCAGGCGGTGCAGTTCTGTTGAGACATCGTCCATCTTGAGGAGTGAGTGCACTTGACCCGGACCAACGTTCCAATGTGTCTATGCGTTCTCTCAAGGCAACGACTCTTGTGCGGTGCGGCCGCAGGGGCTTTTCGGAGAGGGACTCACTGCTCCTAGGTCACCACTCGACAGGTCAAAGGTCACATGCTGTGTACGCAAGGGACCCAAGCCGCAGTCTCATTCAGGAGTCAGGCGATTTTGTTGCACCCTCCGCCGGGGAGCATGCTGCCCTTCCGCCTCCTTTGCCTCATCAGCTTGAAGCGCCGGAAGTAGATAGACCCTGAGGAATCTGCCCCCTCACGCCTTAATGCTCACTCCAGTGCAGGATCTTTTGAATGCGTCGCCGAGTCAGGGGCGGATGAATGCCTGACCCCAGAGCGTGAGCGTGCATGGGACTCCCGTTCACCGAGTGTCTGCGAGGGTGCAGGTGTAGGCTCAGAGTCAAGGTCCAGTGAATCTTCGACATCGTCATCATCGAGTGCCTCTGAAGCGGAGGCTGAAGAGCAGGTGTTAGGTAGGGCTGGCGTAGCTCAGTTTTATGAAGTGGAGGGCCCGCTGCGGCAGCATGTGACCGCGAAGATGCTTCACAGTGCTGCTGGGTCCGAGCAGGAGGCCAAGACCAAGTGTGGTCGAAGGACGGGGAGTGCCTACGTCCGGCTGCCGGGTGCGGTGGCGAGATGGCCGAGATGCTCCTTTTGTTTCAAAGGAGAAGTGATCGCCAACAAGAGTGATCTCGCGCGGGCGATTGATGCCTTGAGGGAGTGATGTTGTGGAGTGCCGGAAATGCTTGTACATGTGACGGTGCACCGCTTGTGCTCAGAGTGCTGCAGCTTCAGTTTCATGTGTAAGACGTGACGCATTTATGTGCGGGTGTTTTCACATGTCCTAATCCTGTGCGTCAGGTTGTTCATTTGCAGCGGAGTGCTCAGGCTACATCGATACTGTCATCCACTGCAGCGCTGGAGGCGCAATGCGACAAGGTTGGCTTGTCTACGGAGTGGGTAACATCATTTAAGACCGCTAGTGTGGACTCGCTTTTGAAGCTGAGTTATTCGGTGACCTTGCCTGGGACAGCAGCCACGGATAGGGACATTGAGGACTTTGCAGCCAAGCTTCGACCGGGCGTAGGCTTGTCGCTTGGAGACTCTGCTGCCCTTAAGCGCCTAGTTTTTGAGGCTCAGACGGACCATTGCTGATCTGCGGTCATCGGTCCAGCCAGGTGAGGAAGCGCAGAAGCGGTTGCCAGCAGCAGAGCGCAATATGAGGATCGAAAGCCAAAGGAAACGCTTGGTCGGGTTGCCTTTACTCAAGGGTGGCTGGCAAGTCACGTACTGCTTGTATGACAAGTTTGCGCGTATGATGGAGACTGAGGAGCTTCGCTTTGTTGCCCCAGGCGAGTGTATCACGAGGGATGCCGAGTTAGCCGCCCAAGGCGCTCACTTTGGATGCCAATAAGACGGGGCTGGTGCTCCGGGACGAAGAATCGTTGGCCCAGTTGGCCCTCACTTCTGATCACGAGCTTTATCAGGCTATGGTCCGAAGGGCACTAGCAATGGATGTAGTAGGCCTTGCAACTTTCTCGACCTCCCAGGCTTGGATCGAGAGGATGTTCGAAACATTGAACCAGGAGGCGCCTCCAGGCTTCAATAAGGTCAGCAGGGCTCAGCTTCTGAGGGCTGACAGGCAGTGCTTCGTGGAGTTAGCCCGGTCGTGCAACGGCAAATTGAAAAAGCAGAGTGGAAGCAAGCTGCCCTGTGATGAGGAAATCTCGCGTCTTCACTTGATGCCCGAGATCATGATGTTGCTTTTGCCAACTATGGTGAGCGCAAAGGGTAAGGGCAAGGGCAACAAAGGAAAAGGTCAAAAACGCAAGTCAGAAGAGGAAGGCGAGGGCAACCCCAGCAAGAAGCCCAAACTTGCCAGGGATCCGATCCCGGCGGTGTTGAAGGGCATGCACTCGCGCGCGCCGAATAACAAAGCAATCTGCTTCAGCGACAGACAACTTAGGCAAGTGCGCCCGTGGCAACAAGTGCCGCTTTGCGCGTGTGTGCTGCAACCCTGGCTGTTACAAGCCCCATCCAATGAGTGAGCACAGTGACAGCAGCGCCGAGTGACTAGGCACGGGGGATGTTGTTGCTGATGTTGATCCTGATTGCCAGTACGCTGCCAGCGCGGCAGCTAGGTTTTGTGTTGAGGTGTGCGCTTTGTCAGGTGCGCTGAGGCGGTTCTTGCCGAGCTCATTTGGAGTGGGCTTGGGGGTGTCCCCTTTTGTAGCTGCGCCAGTTGTTCGAGTTGATCCTTTATCTGATCGGGGCATCGCTTTGGTTGCCAGTTGGGTTTCCGAGCCTGAATGCGCGTGGGTGCACATTCGCTGCCCAAGATCAGTTTTTCCTGTTTCGCACTCAGATCATCTTTTGCCGCAGGGGCAAGGTGAGCAGTCTTTTGTTAAGTCCGTGACTAAGCTCATGGATGCGTGCACCAAGCATAACATTCCTTGGTCTTTTGAGGCACCTGCCAGGTCTTCCGTCTGGGAGCATGCCCCCTTTTGCAGTCTTAAGCGCAGTACGACACAGGCTAACATGTGCCAGTTTGGTCATGTGTTCAGGTCGCCTATTCTTGTCGCATCCTCTAGGCGTGGGGTGTTCGCCCGCCTTGACAAAAAGTGTGATCATGCACATCCGAGCACCTTTCAAAAGGTGGGTGCAGTACCCTTTGAGCGGCGGCGCTGTGAAGCCTTTGCGCAATGCATCGCAGATGCTTTAGGCGTCCCTGAGTTTGTTCCCAAAACCCCAGCCAAACAGGCGGCGCAGGTGCTAACAGGATTGCAACCACGTAAGCTTCCCTTCCGTGTTCTGCCCGAGTTCAAATGCATAATGAAGGTTGCTAGCCATGTCTTGCCGCCTTTGGATGCCAAGCAGTGCACTAAGGCGGATTGGTGTGCTCAAGGCATATGCGTGCCTCAGGGCTCTAAGCTTCTGCGCCCTTCCTTCTCTGACCATGGGGAAGGGATGGAGAAGGCAGGCTTGCACGCTCCTCATGCAGACGATGTTTTGGCATCCCCTGTCCCAAACCTGGACCTTAAGAAGGCAACGGTCATGAGTTGAACGACCAGCCGAACCCCACCTGAACCCCCTAAGCCCAAAAGGATTAGGGTCATGAGTCCAAAGACCGATCCACCCCGTAGCACTAGTGATCCCGTGCCCAAAAGGATCAAGGTCATGAGTTCAAGGACCGATCAGGCAAATCTGTCTACCATTCGGGGGCAAGGCGTCAGTGAATGGCTCTATCAGATGCGGCAGATGTCTGCAATGGCTTGCGAATGTCTGTTTGTGGATTGCTGCAAGTTCTTACTATGACGACTACATTGTCTCGAGCGACTCCATGTTGGAGTCCAACACGAGTGAATCCATGCACCTTCTTTTCACTTTGCTTGGTTGGCAACACGATCAGAAAGGTGCCAAGGCAGATGTTTTTTCAGGATCGGTTTCTGCACTTGGTGTTGTGTTTGATTTGAGCAGGTCGAGCGAGGGTACTATTCTGGTTGACAACACTTGCAAGCGACGATCTGACTTGGACAGCATGATCACCAGTGTGCTTGATGCCGGGAAGCTAGACATGTCCGAGGAGTTAACTTTTGAGGGGCCGGCTTGCGTTCGCAGACACTCAAGTGATGGGCAGGGCGGGGCGCTTTGCCTTGAAGGTTTTGTCGAATCACTTGCACGCAGTTCCTTTTCGCAAGGCTCTCGATCTAAGCACCGCCTGTGCTCTCAAGTTTCTCAAAGCGCGTCTTCGCCAGGGCCTGCCGAGGCTCGTACCGAAACCGCTGGACAAGTGTTTCCTTGTTTTCTCTGACGCGTCTTTCCATGATGATAATTCCGGAGGTGTAGGGGGTGTGCTCATCTCCCCGCACGGGAGTGTCATTTCTTGGTTTGGTTTAGGTTTGAAGCCTGAGGACACTGGGTCCGAGGGGCAAGACCTGTATCGGTGACTTGGAATCCATTGCAGTTCCCATGGCGTATGACGTTTGGGCTGATCGCTTGCGGAAGACGGAGTCTGTGAGCTACATCGACAACGAAGGAGCGCGCTTCTCCCTCATTAAGGGGTATTGTGACTCGATTGCAATTACCAGGGTTGGCCACCATGCGGCAGAGCTGTTTGAGCGTGGCAACATGTTGGTGTGGCACGCCCGTGTGCCCTCGGCATCCAACATTGCCGACAAGCCTTCACGCCTGATTCCCTCAAACCTCTTACCGAGTACTTTTCAGTGTAGCGTGCAGTGAACCTCAGCAGCCTGGGCACACGTGACTTCTGCAGTGGGGATGGGTTAGCCGCTCGTGCCGTGTGCGGCATATGTGGTTGCGGGGAGGTGCCCCTTTTTGTGGAATGCATGCATGCACATTTGCACTGACTGACCCCCATGCCCCATTGCGTGAAAAAAGTGTAGTCCGTGTGTCTGTCTTGCTGTGAGTACGCTGGCAATAATATAATATTTGATGGAACCGCTTTATATTGTGCGGTATCTTTGTATGCAGTTTGAGTTTGGGGCAATCTTTTTACGCTCGAACTTTTTATGCTCGAACTTTTTCCCGGAGTGCCTTCCCGAAAACTTTGGAAATAAAACCACCTTCTCGCGCGCGAAACAGTTCCTTATTTCCTTGTTTTCCGTGACTTCCGCGTGTGCGCGATTGTACTTGAATTTTGGTGCCTGGTTTTCTGGGATTTCACCTTGGCATGTTTTCGGTGAGTGCACTTTGCCATGTTCACTTGGCAGTTTTGTGGCTTGAATGCGAGCATTTAAAAATTTTGTCCCACCCGCCCGCCCGGGGATGGCTTAGCCGCTCGTGCCGTGTGCGGCATATGTGGTTGCGGGGAGGTGCCCCCTTTTTGTGGAATGCATGCATGCGCATTTGCACTGACTGACTGACTCCCGTGCCCCATTGCGTGAAAAAGTGTAGTCCGTGTGTCTTGCTGTGAGTACGCTGGCAATAATATAATATTTGATGGAACCGCTTTATATTGCGCGGTATCTTTGTATGCAGTTTGAGTTTGAGGCAATCTTTTTACGCTCGAACTTTTTATG
>CAJNIZ010003165.1:7881-24275 GCA_905231905.1 Symbiodinium pilosum | reverse complement strand
CACCAACACCAACACCAACACCAACACCAACACCAACACCAACAACAACAACAACAACAACAACTACTACTACAACTACAACTACAACTACAACTACAACTACAACTACAACTACAACTACAACTACAACAACAACAACAACAACAACAACAACAACAACAACAACAACAACAACACCAACACCAACACCAACACCAACACCAACACCAACAACAGACCCTACACACTGTAGTCATGGGTTTCAGAGTTCTACCCCTACGGTCGTGCCCCTAAATCAGTTCCCACAATAACCCCACAAGGACCTGGCATGAACCCATGTAGTCGCATGAGGTTCCTTAAAGGGATCTCCAAAAACCAGAGGTACCACCCTACCCTAAACCCTAAACCCTAAGCGTTTAGGGTTTAGCATTTCAACCCTCACCTCAATCCCTAAAGCCTATAACCCCCAAACCCTATCAGTCCGAAACCCTCTGTCCCTGCTAGAGTCTTACTCAACACCCAAAAACCCAAAACAAAAAGAGCTGTAATCCCTAGACCCCAGACCCTACAAGCCCCGGTTTGGGGTTCAGGGTTTACGGCTATATGTCCCTAAACCCCACACCCTAACCCCATTTCTGTTGGAAGCATTGCCTCTGTCTTGCTCTGGTCCAAGGCATAGTCCAGGGCCTTGGTCTGGGTACAGGTCTACGGTTACGGGGGGTTTAGGGTTTTAGGGTTAAGCCCTAAACCCTTTAGTGCTTAGGATTTAGGGCTTAGGGGGTGATCCAAGCACCTGCACAAGGTAGCATATGAGCTACAGCCAATATTCCCCCAGAAATTGATGAGCATGGTTTCCTTAATAGGGCCTACGTTAAGGACTATGCTCAACTACAACAGGAACAAATGTGTCCACTGTTAGGGGTCCCTTCATAATGAGGCTAGTATTGACAGTAGCTCATATATGCATATCATATATACATAGGGAAAGAATGGTTACAGTGCTTAGAGTTCAGTGGTCTAGTGGCTTAGGTAAACCCTAAACCCTAAACCCTAAACCCCGGGGACTGGGGGCTTGATTGATAAGACTGCCTAGGGCATAGGGATTCCCCGTAGTCTGCCCTGTCTTATTATCACCGCATGATTGCTTCTTTAATAGGGTAATGTGCACTTCCCCAGCTATTAAGGGGTCTTGGGGCTTGGGGATTTAGAGGCTTTGGGGTGTAGAGGTGTAAGGCCACCCTAAAGCCTCAACCCCAAACCCCAAATCCTAAATCCCAAACCCTTGGGGTGTAGGGGCTCGGACGTGTGGCTGTTTTGGTCTAAAGATTACTCGGTGCGTAGCAGAGCACATAATGGATCCCCAAAGTAGCTCCTATAAAACTTCCCTACTAAGCCACTCAGATCTTATAAGTTGGAAGACATATTTCATGTTAGGGGCGGGGGCCTAAGCCCTAAACCCTGAACACTCGAATCTTAGTATGAATAAATCCAGCCGGGAGAGTGGCTAGACCATGTTGGGGACTTGCGCAAACCCTCATCCGGAAACGCTTGAGCTACGAAAAGGTTTAGAGTTTAGGGTTTTCAGCCTATACAAATACCTCCCACATAGCGAATACAAACGCCTGTGTGCCCACGATGTTTGAGGTTACAGTCTGTCCTGCTGATTGCCTATGAGCATGTGCAACAGCCACCAGGATCCTCACCGCAAGGAGTTTGCCCTAGGAGAGTAAGGAGCCCGAATCTTTCCCAGAAGGTCCAAGTACCCAATAAGTAGGTACTTAGATGGGATTTAAAGTTATAGTAATTCCAGTCCAGGTCCAGGCCTTCGGTAAGTATATGAGCTACAGTCTAAACTCCGTAAAGGGGGTTATATAGGAATTATATAGGGGAGTACTATAGGGTTTATTAAGGGGAATACTAGGAGTTTAGACTCTAGCTCATATGATGATTAGGTACTTAGACCCTTAGGGTTTTAGACATGTGCCCAGGTGATTTACAAGTCTTTGAGGTGTTCTTGAAGTAGTCTTGTCATCAAGTCTCTGGCTAACTTGCGGGCTCCACGTCTCAATCACTGACAAACTTGATCTTCGAAACTCAAACGTCATGTGTCATCGCCAAAGCTCAACTCTTTTCCCTGATCCCAAAACCTTACAATCCCCGAACCATGACAATAAACCCCATACGCTGACTAAAGCACCCGCTGCAGCAAAGCTGCACGGACTCTATCTCTGCAGGGCACATTCCTGGCAACGAAAACATGTTTCAGGGAAGAAGACGGCTACTGCAGGGGCTCAACTACTTACCAGTATCGTGAGGAGGTCTATGAGAGGTACCCTGCAGAAAAGTGCAGAGAATCTAGAGCAGTGTTCAGGCATCATTTAGGATTCGACTCGAGCTTATGACATGTGATTTCGGAAGCTTTGCATTAGAACCTGCTCTGTTGCAGGAGCTCTGATTGACTCACCTTAACCTAGAGCTCCCAGCTACATGGGGGTTTCCCAAAATTAGGGGTACCATTTTGGGGGTCTCCATAATAAGGATTATAGTATTTTGGGGTCTATATTAAGGTCCCTATAGTTTGGGAGAAACTACCATGTAACTTTCAGATATACAAAGCCCAGAACCCCCTATTCAGGTAACTGGAGCCCTAGGGCGATTGATGACTGCACTTGATTATTTACTTGCCACTCGAGGGACAGCCTTGGTTGTGATGACGAGTCAGAACCATTTCGTGCTTATTCAGAAACCCTAAACCCTACACCCTGAACCGTGGAGGATTAAGGAGCTTTTCAGGGAAATACTTCAAGAATCCCTCATGGGGATTTGGGTTTAGACGATCCATGAGTGGCCTCAGAAAGATTCATCTCCTTCCCCTAATGTTGAACAGCCGTCACACCCCCCAACTATGAAATATGTCCCCCCAAATCTACGGTCTCTGACGCGAAATATCTGCTAGTAGGGGCTACAGAGAACCGCTATTGTTTAGAAAGGTGCTCTTAGAACGTCGTTCCATGTTATTTGGGGGGGAGATTGTGCACGCGTACATGCTACTTCCTCCTCGTCGAGATTTTGCGTGGTCGCTCGACCTAAACCCTAAACCTCTCAACCTAGACCCCAGCCCGCCGAAAGCCTGAACGATACACCTTGTTCTCTAAAGCCCACGCCCAACCCTCCCAGAACTAACCCATAAAGGCCCCAATTGAAAGGACAGTGGTTTTTGAGCTATACTTGAAAATCATTAAATGGGACGAATCACAGGACCCCTTTCGAGCATACGCAGGAGTTGTCAGGGAATTATGACAGTTCTCTCCAGGGTGAGAGAGGAGAGGGGCTAACGTCCCAACAGCTGTATAAAACATGCTTCCATAACAGCTCTGCACCCTTGCAGTTTAGGGACGGCCTAGTTGAAGGCAGTTCAAGACTACAGGCTCAGATCGCTCCAGTTGCATGCTTTACGGATTTTCGGATTTCATTGGTTGGATCCTGGACAGGCTCCTGGAGGAAAAGAGCACGCTTGCTTAGGGTTTAAGGTTTAGGGATGGCCCTGAACCCTAAACCCCCTAAACCCTTAACCCCCTAAACCCTAAACCCTAAACCCAGCAATTCTTCAGGATTCTGTAACACATCGCAGGCTGTAAAACATGTGGTCGCTTTTACATCCCAGGGCAATGTTGTACTGGGGACCTGAAAGTTTTGAAAGCCCCCTCATATGATATATACATATATATATATATACACAGGTAACCGCAGTTTCCATTTGAATGGTTCTTTCTTTTGCAATTGCTTCTCTAATTTTGGTAAAAGATTCCTCTAGAGCCTTAACCTACGAGTTTCTATTCCCTTTGTCCATTCCTCTACATACCCCTACCTTACACCCCCAATATACCCCTTGCAATACTCCGTAGCTCAAATGCAAATTTCTATGTCAAAGCCCTCCATCCCGGCCTGGTGATCAGGTATTGCTGCTCCTGGAAATCATCAGTCCAACACGGTTTAGGCTAAAGGTTCAGGGTTGTTGAGTTTAACGGGTTTGAGGGATTTGGGGTTTGGAGTCTTAGGATATGGGGTTTTAGGGCTATGGCTTGCAGGGAATAGGAAAAAAGGCTTAGGTCCCTCGGGTGTTCGGGTCTGAAACCCTAAACCCTAAACCGTGTTGCTCCATGGCTGGTAGGAGTTTCGAGGTGCCCCATTGCTGGGCTGCTGTTTCTTCAGCCCGCTTAGACCTGATACGGTTTAATGTGACCATAGCCATAATAAAGGGGGTGGCAATAGTGTTTTGTTGCCGGACCGGAAAAATCCCGTACGAGAAAATTTGCTTCCTAACAAGTTTTGAGCCCAACAAGGTCTACTTAGGTCCAAATCGCAATAAAGGGGTGGCAATAATATTATTGTCCGGCCGGAAACGTCCCGATTTTAATTGATTCCCTTCTACTTGTCCTACTAGTCGTACGAGCTGCAGTACCTGGTCCTACACATGCCCCGTCACTTATTCTTGCGACCCCCACTTCCGTAAGCCCGGATGGCAAAACAAGTTCTGGGGGGGGGGGGTTACTAATGTCACGGTAACATTAGGGTTTTAGGTTTAAACGTCTAATGGTTCCTTGCGCTATACCAAAGTAGAAACTAAAAACATCCTAGGAGGACAGTAGGATATCAGGATCAGGAGCTTCTCAAGGTTGAACTTAGGTTGGGCCACCACCCGCTGATTGTGATGGAGATTATACTAAGGTGCCTACATATTAGTGCTTGGAACAAATATCCCGGCTAACCTTCATTAGAATTGATCTCCGGGGCCAGGATTGTGTAAGATTAAGGGGGACGTTGTCTGACAGATGTTTATGACCGAATCGTGATCATGCTTTCTATAAGTCATGCGAAAGTTTAAAAGATAGAAGAGAGGTAAACGTAACCGGAATATGTAAAAACAAGGTGGCGCACAAAATCAGGTCTGGAATAGGTAGAAACAGGGTAAACAAATGGCAAAACAGTGACTTTGAAACGCGGGCGTTCAACAAAGGTGCAAAAACGGGTGAAACAAAAGCTACACAAAAGATAACACAAAGGTAGCTCTGGGTCATCGAACTTGCGGGCTTTCCATCCAAGAAGTCCTACGAAAAAGGTGAAAAAAGGTGAACAGAATGTGACAAGTGGTGAACAAAGTGGAACAAGATGGAACAATAGCTTGCACAAACGTAGAAAAATGTGAAACAAAGGTGATAAACAACAGTATTTGTGAAATCCGCACGTGAACAATTGCAAACAAAAAACAGAGCAAAACACAAACGTCCTACCTTTTCCAGCTACCTTTTATATATACCTTTGTTCACAACTTGCTACCAATTTTCAATTCTGTATGTTGACATCGGAAATACTAAATACTGTTTTCAGCAATATAAGAAGAAGAAATGAACCCCTCTGTTTTGGATATGAAAGGACTCTTAGCGGTTACCTGCCATAGGGGTTAGGGTTGGGTTATCAAAACAAATCCTAAAGCCTAAGCCCTTGTCGAAGTCACCTGGAAGTAGAGCAGCTGTGTGGCTCAGGTTCGCACTTCACCACTTACGCGGTTTAGGTTTTAGGGTTAGGGGTTTGGGGCTTCACACGAACCACATCAAACAGGAGCCGCCCACTTACACATGCAGGCTACTAGCATAGAAGATGATACGTTCAGAAGTTTTGGGGTGTTTCTGCACAATGGGTCCGCCATGACCTTGGACCAAAACGGTTAATCTTAAACCCTAACCCTTTTAAACCCTAAAACCTATCCAACCTTATAGACTCCGATATCCCCCTGAAAAGAGGCATTCGGTTCAGTGGCTACTAAGTTAAAGGAATTTAATGGGAACTGCAAGAATATAATTGAATATCATAGGAACGTACTCACCAGACTCCTTATTGTCTTTTGTAGTCCTACTATGTTCTCGGGGCTCCCTCTTTGGGGGTTCCAATGAAAGTACCTTTATACCCCCGTTACGTTTCATCATACTATGACTCGTTCTGGGGGTTCAGGGCCAGGGGACTCTATGATAAACCCTAAACCGTAAACCCTAAGATATGTTGGCCCCTGAGGCTCTCTTCTGCAATAAGCAGGTTTAAAACGCTTAAACTTCATTATAGAGACCCAAAGAGGAGGCCCAACAAGCTTAAAGTTCTTAATTACACTAAACCCTCAACCCTAAACCCTTCTTCTATAGGCTAAGTAAGTAGGTCTCGTGTGGTGCCTGCGGGAGGTAGCTGGCCCGGAGCGACGACTCGCCAGACTCCCATCGCCAGGTAGGGAATTTGAAGGTCAACCTCGTGTTCAGGGGTTTAGGGTTTACGGGAATAGGGTTTAGGAGTTTAGGGTTCAAAGGTTTAGGGTTTAGGGGTAGGGTTTAGGATTTAGGGTTTAGGATTCAGGGTTTAGAGTTCCGGGGTAGGGTGTAGCATTTAGGGTTTAGGGTCTTATAGGCTCTATATTGGAATTGGGGTTTAAGGGTTTAGAGTTTAGGGTTAGGGCGTAGGATTTAGGGTTTAGGGTCTTATAGGGTGTGTATAGCATTTAGGGTTTAAGTGTTTAAGGGTTTAGGGTTCAGGGTTTAAGGGTTTAGGGTCTTATAGGGTGTGTATAGCATTTAGGGTTTAAGTGTTTAAGGGTTTAGGGTTCAGGGTTTAAGGGTTTAGGGTTTGGAGTTTAGGGTCCAGCCAGGCGGGAGTTTGAACGTCAACCGGGAAAGTCAGGAGTAAGGGTTAAGGGAGTTTAGGAGTTTAGGGTCTCGGACTCTGGATTTGGGGCTGAGGGTCTAGGACACAGGACTTTAGGGTTAAGGATTGAGGGTTGGAATGGTTTAGGACCTTGGGTTTCACAGGGATATACAGGGACTCTATTAGCATTATGGAGGTTCTATAAGGCTTTAGACAGGTCATCAGGGGATAGTTCAGGTTGAGCCGCAGCCACTTGTGGTGACCACAAAGCATGACAGGTGACTATATCACGGTCCCTACTTCTTCCTATATAGGGCCGCTATTCGTGTGTGGGGACCTACCCGAAGGGATAATATAGGGGAAATGTAGGGATACAGGGAATTTTCCTCCTAGGCGGCAATTTACCCAATAATAACGTCTTTGCCAGGTGTACCTTTCCTGGTTATAACGGGGTCCAGTGGGGACCCAAAAGAAGGACCCCCAAGAATATCTAGGGGAATGTACCAGTTTCGGGTTAGGAATATATTTCCATTGAATTCCGCCTGTATTCTTGGGGTTCCCTGCTCGGGGTCCCCTTTTGAGTCCTTTCACGTCAGGGTTTTAAGCTCCGGGCTTTGGTCTTAGGACTTGAAGAAACACAGCCAGAATTGAAAAAACGTGTTTTCAGTAAACCTGCATTAAACAAAACCTACATGAGCCACTGTCTAAACTCCTAGTATCCCCCTTAATAAACCCTATAGTAGTCCCCTATACAATCCCCTATATAACCCCCTTTCAGGAGTTTAGAGTATGGCTCACATGAAGCCTACATTTTGGGTCCAAGGATTCAGGGCTGCCGCCTACGCAGGAGTTACAAAGTGGAACCTAAACGCTAAAACCCAACTATCGAATTTTGGGGTTTAGGGTTTAGGGTTTGTTTACTTATTGAGGCTTCGTGGGGAATAAGGGAACCTAACTCCTATATGACCTATAATCCAAAATCCGAGTATCCCCTTATTAACCCCTATAATCCCCCCTAAGCCCTATGGAGTCCCCTATATAACCCCCTTAAAGGAGTTTAGACTATAGATCATATAACCCACATATATTCTATTCCCTTATTCCCCACTAACCCCAGAAAGTTTAGGGTGAATGATTCAAGGTTTAGGGTTCAGGGGTTTAGGGATTAAGGTTTTTAGGGTCTAGGGTTTAGGGTCTCAAAGGCCCCTAAGCCCTAAACCCCCAAATGCCCCCAATCTCCCTAAGCCCTAAACCCTAAACCCCTAAATCGCCCTAAGCCCTTAACCCTAAACCCCTTTTTATTGTTATGCCGACTGCTGTGTTTGTGGGACCCGCTCTCAAGTCCAGGCCGCCAGCTTTGAAAGAAAAAAACCTGCAATCATGTGGCTCAAAAGGTGGGACGAAGGTAGGTGGGTTAAAGGATCCTTATAAGGTAAAGGTAGGCGGGTGAAAGGATCCTTATAAGGTTACTTTCTATACCCCACCTTCCTTAATCCACCTTTTGAGCCCTTTGACTAGAACCCTGCGGCCTCAAATCCTGTAGAGTCCATGTAAGCCACAATCTAGACTCCTAAAGGGGGGGCAATAGGGATTACATAGGGAACTGCTTCAGGGCCTATTAAGGGGTATACTAGGAGTTAAGACAGTAGAATCCTGAAACTGTATAACCCTAACCCTATGCTTGATTCGTGGACGAGCCCTCCGTGACCCAATGTATCTGAGACTCTCGGAAGTTAGGTACAACAGGATAATCCCCTCGCTTGATACACCCCTCACCCTGTTGTGATACATATTCCTCCCGTACTACAATGCTAGTATATTGGGAGTAACTAGTCGAGGGGGAGTGGGGGTTATTGTGACGGGGAAGGGACTAATCCGTGAACCCGAACCCTAAACCCTAAACTCTGAACCCTAAAACGTAACCCAAACATGGCTGAATTTAGGGCGTTGTTTGTAAGGGGAGATAAGACCCCAATCACGTTTTGAAATCTTGGGGGGTAGTCCCTAAACCTTGCCCTCAGGGTCCAAGGACCCAAACAATAAGGCTTTGGTCCCAAATACCAGTAATATTATAGTATTTGGGCCCTAAAACCCTATTATTCGGGGTCCCTAGTCCCTAAACTTTAGTATACCTTGGGTGATGCATGCCTTTGCCGATCAACGCCACACCTATGCTAGAAAGTCCAAGCGGCTGGTCGCCGGCCGCCACAAACTCCTGGCTCAGGAATGGCATAAGATGTGGGATTTAGAATTCCTTTTTTCTGTTGAAGACTGTGTACCATGTGGTTAGGGTTTAGTTCCTACGCATTTACTGTAATAATGTGTTTCGAGTTAGTGCTTCCGTGGTTTGAGGGGATTCTGAGGCTTAGCATTGCGAGCACGGGGGTTTGTAGCCCCACGCACCATAAGTTGGTCCTTAGGCACCAAAGTATACAGACAAAAAGGACCCCCCACGACCCAGCAATAGTGATCAGACGGGACAATCGTAGTTCCTTCGATATTCCTAGCATACTGGTATAAGTGGGTGGAAGGCCACCCAAGGTGGTGGGGCTCCCTGGTTACTTATACGCTGTTTGTGGGACATATTTCCCTACGTATCGCAACTTTTTAAAACCACTTACAGGGTGGTGCCCTTTTCAGATGCAAGAAAAAACCTAATCCCCAGACTCCAAACCCGACAAAGGGTCCTCTGGGGTCAGCGTCCCACTCTCCACGAACTTCGACTCGCCTGTGCATGGGCAGGTTGTAGGGTTCAGGGACCCTCCTTGTACCCTGAATTGGGAGATGCGGCCCCGAATAATGGGAACTTTGGCCGTAATAGAGGGCGGGCGGAGGATCAGGTACAGCACGTGGAGAACATGATTTTTCCCTATCTAGCTGGGACCTAGCTACAAAATAAGCTGACCCTTGGAGAACCCAACACCAAAATACAGCACTGCGTCAGGGAACCGCAAAAGACCTGAAGGTTTACACTAGGATTCACCTGCAACCCAAATTACCTGCAGCTTGTCAATCTGCCCCCTCAGTAGGTAGGACCCACCTCAAAAATGTAGGTAATTGGGCTAAGGGTTAGGGCCAAAACATTCAGAGCTCAGCGTTTGCTTACATGGTCCAGCGTGTCGGGATGAAACCCCGGGGCAACCCGAAACCCCAAACCCAAAATCCAAAACCCTGGGCAAGCAAGGCCCTTAACCCATCAACCCCAAACCCCGAAACCCAAAGCGGATAGACCCTAAACCCTTAAGCCCAAACCCTAGACAGTGTAGCGTTTATGGCCTTTTGCCTACCCCTTAGGTTATGAGTTGGGCCACAGGCTACTACATCCCTTCAAGGGATTAAGTTCTAAGATGCGGACTAAGACATGGATTAGCGTTTAGGGTTTATAAAAAGCATGAATGCGCTATCAGCCCCTAGCGGAATCCAGGCCCTGAACTGTATATCAGTAGTTATGAGGTCTAGGGCTTTAAGGGTATGGCTATCTAGCTCAGGACCACCACCGTGTGTCTAAGAGGAAAGCAGATTTGCCTCCCGAAGTGCTTGTGGCTAGAAGTTATTACAGGGTTTTTGGGTTTAGGGTCTAGGGCTTACCGTGGTGGCACTGCTAAGAAAGAATTCCTATATACCCAGCTTATCTACCGCAGCTTGGGCCACCAGTCAACTGAGCAGAAAATGTGATTGTAATTCAGGTGGACCCCCTCACCCAGCAATAGTGACTCTGACGGATAGTAGAGATTGTATTCGGGTTCTCATATATTAATAAGATACCACTGTTGCAGGGTGGGTTGTCCTCCTAAACTATACTTTACCCTTTGAGGATCTGCGAAGTGACAGATGTGGTGCCCGTGCTGGATTGGAATAAGGACGCTTTGAAAGCCCACATGCCAATTTAATGGAGATCCCTCCCTAGCCCTAAACTCTAACCCCTAAATTCCAAACCCTAACCCCTAAGCCCTAAACCCTACTCCTAAACCCTAAACGCTAAGCCCTAAGCCTGAACCCCAAACCCACAAGGACAAACCACAGAACTGCAAGAAGCAGACACCCATGGTGCATGGATAGAGCTAGTCCATAAAGACACGACCCCCAACTTCCACGTACCTTAGGAGGACCCACCACCCTGTAATAGTATACGGTTTAGGGTTTAGGGGTATGAATGTAGGAGGACCCTAATATAATCCTTATTATCCCTGATAGTCACTATTCCAGGGTGGGAGGTCCACCTAACTCATCTAAACCTTAAACCCTAAACCGCATACCCCAATTTCCCAAGTAGTAAGAGGGTGTTGTTGTTCCCAACCTCAATCGCTGTCCTAGGCTTTTCAATAAGGTACAAACCTTGAGCTTAAAGATACTTGAGACTTGAAGTCACTAGAACCTTCCCCTAAACTCCGAACCCTATTCTTCCTACCAACCATAAGCCCATGTGGACTCCAATAAGCCTGAGCACTGCCCTGAAATGAAACTCCAAACCCTACAGCCTATGTGGGGCTTCTATACCAAGACCTTCCCTGTATCCTTGATTGGGACTACGGGCTTCGTATTCGTGGGTACAGCGGCCTGAGTGGAATGGGTTTGGAGGGTCTAGGCATCAGTCAAATACCAGATATAGCTTACGAATCTGGCGGTAAATGGGGCTACGCGTAGAGCTACAGCATAGCGCTACAAAACCAAACACCCCACTTGACCCGATACTGCGGGGACCTTTTTCAGTAGAGCAGGGCTTGGCGTGTGTGTTCCACTCTAATTCCATAAGGGGGTCGAAGGGAATACTAGTGGAAATTCTTCAGGCTTCTACATGCCCTCAACAGCTCATGGTACACAATCCCTTGTAAGAATCTGATGTCAAGCTCCTTTTCGCGTTGATATCACTTTGATTCCCCATTCTTCTAACCGAAAGGACTCAACCCTAAACCCCAAGCAATTCCTAGACCCAGAGCCCCATGCCCGACAAACCTCTTGAAAGGCCCCCAGGGTGTCGTTCCAGAACTAATGATGATACAAGCGACCGATACTGCTCTTTGTTTCAGGCTGTTACAGCTTGCCATGTAGAACTCAAGCCAACTCTTAATCCGGAACCCTAACCCCGTTTGAGTGGCAAGGCGCCGCCGGCTGTGGTAAAGGCGTTGACCGTACTCCGCAGTGCGTCGCCAAGGCGATGCTTGGCGATGCTGAGGTGCTCCATCTCGGCAAGCTGTATCATGGTTGTTTGGAGTTTAGGGCTTAGGGTTGGGTTTAGGGCTTCATGGGGTATAGGGTGTAGGCTTTAGGGATTCGCGGGGCTTAGGGTTTAGGGCCCCCCGAGTATACGGCCGCCCCACAGCTTAAGGACTATATTGGGATAATGGAAAAGAAAATGGAAACTATAAGGATTACAGGGATTACATTGAATTATATTGGGATTATATTGGGATAATGGCGTTATTGTGGACTGTTCAGGTTTATTCAGGATTGCCTGCCTAGTCTGGGGTTGCATATTGGGGGCGCCCTTGGTAGTCCTATGGCTGTAGAGTTCAGGGTGTAAGGAACAGTTAGGGTCCTCCCCCTAAACCCTAAACCTAACTCCGTACTCTTGGCCATATTAGGCTTCCACTGGTGAAGAGTTGGCGGCTTTCCAATATGGGATTAGGGTGTAGGGTTTAAGGGTTCAGGGTTTTGGTTCCCCAGCAACCCCAGTTTCGGTTCCCCAGCAACCCCTTAGTAATGAGGGCACCCTTCCAAATCTTCAGCTTTAACAAAGAGATCTCAGAGTAAAGATGGAAAGAGGGTACCACTGGGCTACCTAGTACAAGGATTATCTAGGGTTCGCATTGGGGGCCCAGGGTTCAGGATTCAGGTGTAAGGCTTAAGTTTTTAAGGCTCTGCAGGCCTCATCTGAATTGAGGCACGTAGGGGTCCGGGTCCAACACCGCGCTGATGAGACACGACACACCTAGATACGCTCTATGTATCCAAAGGCCCCGAGGATCCCCCTAAAAGGCCTAAGGGCCCATATTCGGGGCCCTCCCCCTAAACCCTAAACCCTAAACCCTAAACCCTAAACCCTATTGAGAGGATCCCCGGGCTTATCCTACCTTCCATCTGGAATCTGATAAGGGAACAGGAACGGCTATTCCCCAAGGGTCCAAGTATCCAATAGCTCAATACTTGGAATTGTGGCAATAGCAAGTTTGGTCCATGTTTTTTGGGGAAAGACATGCATATTCGGCACTTGGACCCTTAGGGCCTCGGAGTGTGTGCAAGGCTTCAGAATGCCTACCTAAGCACTCCAGATCAGTATGGGCTACAATGCCTTGCATTTCCCCGTTTCAATCCAAAGAGAATGGTCATCGGTTCCGTAGTAGAAGTTATACCAAACTATATCAGGGACCCCTATATCTATCGTTGAGAGTCCCTCAATAAGGCTCACATTGACAGTAGCTCATATGCGTAGTACAGCTGTTGCCCTAAACCCTAAACACCCTAACTGCTACCAAGCCGCAGCCACTGCCTGGCTGAGGCCGCGTATGTTTGAGCCAAATGACTGCATCCGACAAAAAAGTTCTTGGCCTCAAGGTCTAGAGTCCGGGTTTCGGGTTTAAGGTTTGGGGTTTAGGGTTTCGGGTTTAGCCTAAACTCTCAACCCCACCTGAACCCCAAAAAGTATTCAAAATGAAGGCCTTTTGGGCTATCTTTTGGGGTTGGGCTATGATTCTACCTAATCTTGGGGTCCAGGCAAGGGCTAAGGTTTGGAAACCCTAAATCCTAAACCCTAAACCGCATGGCTTTTAACCCCTGTTAGGGCTCCTTGGGTCCGTTTAGGCTTTACTCCTTGGGGTCTTTAGGTTACTTGCTTGGGCTTCTTTACTGTTTGGGGTGCTTTAGGGTGGAAGGTTTGGAGTCCTCTAGGTTTTAGGCTTTCCGCTTCGTGATAGTTTGGAGTTCTTCAGGCATTAGGGCACTAGAGTTAAAGCGCAGCCGTTGCAAGGTGCTCTTTTGGCGTCTGTTGCTGCCTTTAAAAACGAGACTACATGTAGTCCCATGTTCGTGTAATCCCCTAGACCTCTGGTAAACATATATTTCTAGAACTACTCCCTCAGGTGATTCAGGGTCATACTTCAACAAAAAGGAAAGCCCTAAACCCTAAAGCTATTCCCACGGAGACTTCAGGTTCGGTTTGCCTTAGGGGAGAGATCAAAACACCCTACTGCTTCACGTGCCTACTGGGGTAAGTATGGTTTAGGGTTTAGGGAATGTAGTATATAGGGATTATATGGGGATTCTTTTCCCTTCTTAGGTCTGAGGGTTTACTTACGGGCTCGTAGGAGGGAATAAGGGAATACGTAGTACATAAAAAGTATAATTGGGGTTTTCCCATAATTATGGGTACCTTTTTTGGGGCCCCTATAATAAGGATTATAGTATTTTGGGGTCTATATTGGGGTTTCCTTATTTTGGGAAACTACCAATTATAGGGATTACACTCATACCAACTACTAATCTGTTTAGAACCCCTTCGGTCAGCTGGCGAAAGCAGAGACGCCGCAAACAAGAATGTAGAATGGCACAGGCACAGCACTGCCATGTACGGTTCACACACACAGTCACCATCCCTTAACCTTTAACCCCAAATCCTGAAACCTAAATGCTGCAACCTACAACCTAAGTCCTAAATCCTCGGCCCAAGCGGACCATACATACGTTTTACGGCTATACACATTTTTAAGCACACCAACCTGTCCAATCGCATGGAGGAGCCCGGCCAGCTCCAACCCTTACCTTTCCGAACTGGTCCAGGTAGGTATATAGTATAGGGTTTAGGGTTTAGATGGGTTTAGGGTTCAGGGTTGGGGGCTTAAGGGTTAAGGGTATAGTTTATAGGTTTTAAGGGTTAAGAGTTTAGGGTCCTTCAGGCAGAAGAACCAGCCTTGCATCAACAAGATTTCCCCATCACCCTCCCCCCCTTAACCCTACACCCTAAACCCTAAACCCCCCCCAAACCCTCGAGACTTCAATCTTCACTCGAATCTCTGAGCAACTGTGACAATCGCGTTTCTCTTGCATCTTTAGTAACTGAATAGCAAAAAAAAAAGGCCCCAGGCGAAGCACATGAAGCCTCACCCGCACATGGTAGGTATAGCTGGGTTTAGAGGATGTAGGATCTTTAACCCTATACCATAAAACCTAGAAGTTTAGGGCTTCGTGATAGGCAGGAAAGGCATACGTACATTGTCCTTCACGTAGCTATAACCTGACGTCTGGCACATCTAACATCAATTCTAGCCACTCCGGAACCTCCAAGTTAGGGTCTACGGTTGCCCCTTAACCCCAAGCCCCCCACCTGTATTATTCTCAACTATATTCTCCCCATGCTCAGCGCGAACAAGCAACTGTAGCTCTTCGCCTGAGCATCCAGCAAAACACCAGGGTCGCCAAAAAAGGAGGGAAACCTCATAACTGTTTTGAATTATTGTTGGGGACCAGTAGGCTCTGTGTGCTATAGGGCTGTAGTTGGGCAATTTGGTAGTTTACTTTTGTAACCAAGGGGCAAGATCCTGTATGGGCTTAAGGCGCAGAAATATGGGGCGGGGCAGGGGTTTACATGGATCATGCAGGTGGAAGGGTTCGTGGCCCGGATTGAATGCAGCTTCTTACATGGCGTGCACGGCGCGGCCACAAGTCTCATAGCTTGAACTACTTATAAACCTGTGGGCTACACCGTGGGACTTACAATTTTGCTGCCCTTCACTAATAGGCATTTCGGTAACCCAACCCGCCAATTCAGGCTCTCATTCAGGGTCCTCAACAGTTGTCCGCGCCTTTACATCGATGGTTGTCAAAATGATGGTCCCTTAGTTGGATTCCTATGATAGTATTATGGCCCGTGATATTTAAGGTCCCTAACCCTAACCACAAGTATATTGTACTTTCCCAACATAGAGGCACACCAATATGGATCCCCAAATTCCTGAATCATTCTTATCGGTAAAGGTATCCATACTTTCGGGAAATCTCAAACATTCTAGATTGGGTACTGCCCCCACCCACTAACAATATATATTAGGGGTCCTATTAACGGCTATATATAACCAAATATTTTAATTGCTATCCAACTGTTAGTGAGTGGGGGCAGTTCCCCAATTCTATATTTCACGTGCGGAGGATTCCCCAGGCCCTTGACCCTCAGCCCTAAACCCAAAGATCTTCAAACCCTAGACCCCTTAATCGTAAACTCTGGATAGCCCTATAGAACCCTCATACATACATACATACATACATACATACATACATACATACATACACACACATATATATATATATACACATACATATATATATATACATACATACACAGACATATGTAACCCTAAACCCTAAACTCTAAACCTTCAACCCTCTATATATATATATATGTATACATATGTATATACACATATTTATGTACACGCATGTACACACACATATATATATATAAGCATATACACTCCCTCACAGCACCGAGGTGGGCGCTTGCATCTTGTGCCGGGTTCGAAGAAGCCTGGGCCTCGAAAAAGAAGAGATTTAGGGGTTTAGGGTTTAAGCTTATAAGGTTTTAGGTTTGGGGTTTTAAGGTTTTAGAGTTTTAGGGTCTAGGGTTAAGCGTTTTAAAGTTTTTGGGATCAGGGCTGTTATGCGGGTCATTTAGGGTTGTATATTCTAGAGGGCTATATGAGCCATAGTCTAAACTGAAAGTATCCCCCCTAATATCCCTTATG
>CAJNIZ010003164.1:6523-21872 GCA_905231905.1 Symbiodinium pilosum | reverse complement strand
ACGCCGTTGACGCCGTTGACGCCGTTGAAGACGTTGACGCCGTTGACGCCGTTGACGACGTTAACGTCTTCGCGCGCTTCGCGCGCTTCACGTCTTTGCGCCGCATCTCACGTCTTCACGTCTTCGCGCGCTTCGCCCCAAAATTTACGCACCGCTGCGGCCATCAATGTTAAACCCTAAGACCCCATACATCCGCCTGTACGCTCATAGAACCCCTTAATCGCCTTAATTGCACGCCCTGAACCCCAGACCCTGGACCCTAAATCATCCTAAATCCTAAACCCCGACCCTAGACCCAAGAACTTAAATCCTAAACCCTAATCGCAAACCCTAAACCCTAAACACTAAATCCTAAACCCTAAACCCCAAACCCTATAACTCCTATAACCCCCGCCGAAAAATGTCGGCCTCAGACTCGGATTCTTCGCCATGGATATTCGGCGGAGGCTCACTTTGAGACCGCTTCGCCGAGGTAGTCACTGCGGGATTTTGGGGGGTTTGGGGGTTGAGGGGTTGAGGGGTTTAGGGGTTTAGGGGTTGAGGGATTAAGGGGTTTAGGGATGTAGGGGTTTAGGGATGTAGAGGTTTAGGGGTTTAGGGGTTGAGGGATTAGGGGTTTAGGGATGTAGGGTTTAAGGATTCTTGGGGGGTTAGGGATTAGGGTTTAGGGGTTTAGGGTTTAAGGATTTTTGGGGTAGGGGTTCGGGTTTAGGGAATTTGGGGATTCAGGGTCTTGGAGTTTTAGGGTTTAGGGCTTTGGAGTAGGGTTTAGGGTTTGGGGTTTAGTTAGGGAAGTAAAGCAATCACTCAGGTTCGCGCCTGGCTTAAATGCAGGGATTATGCTTACACTTACCAAGTCCAGCTCTTCCTCCAAATAGGGTTCTAAACCATAAGCCCTAAACCCTAAATCCTAAACCCTAGACTTAGACAACCTAGGCCATAGTTTGTGAAGTGGACGCTGGCTTGCGACACGCTTGGTGAGCTTGCCGCTCTTGCTTTCAAGGACTTAGCAGCTGTGCCCTTGAGGCTGATGCCCACAGCAGGCACTGCAGCGGCGATAAGGATTGCCAGAGTGAGTGATCAGCTGCAATCCTCCTTAAAGTCCTCGTCATCCTGGTCCGTCAATGCAGCAGCCTGTGCAGCGTAGCCTACTGCGATTTCTGATGTAGATGTATCGCGTTGGCCCTTGCTGATTAGCGCTGAAGCTCTCGAACCGGCTCCGAGCCCGAAGGAAATCTCATTTTCTATCTCCTTCCGCTTCGGGTCTTCCATCCTCAAACTTAGCAGTCCAGGCGTTGGTCCTGAATGGGCGTAAGCAAGTATGGATATTTCAGGCGAACAGGCAGAAATTGCGTTGAAAGCACTTGACATACCAAGGGAATTGTAAATCGCACGGGAGAACTTGACCGACTCTTGCAGGTTTTCCGAAGCACGAGTTTGGAGATTGCTGGCGGCAACTCCTTGTCTCCCACTCCTCGTTATGGGAGCGGAGCAAAATAGCACAGACCAGGCCTTTGAGACCCTAAGCCCTAAACCGTGTAGGCTTTCGGGTCGAAGGATTTAGGACTCATGACTTACGGCTTCAAGTTTAGGGCATCAAGTTTAGGACCCGAGGCCCTCAAGCTCAGGATGCAACCCTGAACCCTAAACCCTACCTGGACTCCAAAAGTACGTAAAATAATAGCACCAAAAAACCCTAAACATAGCCTAACAGGCCATTATTCTACATACTTTTGGGGTTCAGGTAAACCTTAAATCCTACATTGCACAAGGCAAAAGATCGCTAAAAGTGTGCAAAAAAGTCAAAGCACGCCCAAATGTCCAGACATGAAGCTTAGGGATTAGGGCTTAGGGTATAAACCGAGAGTTGGAGATTCATGATTGAAGGTTGGAGTTGTTGGTGCACAGGGCTGCCCTAAACCCTAAACCCTTGGAGTATTGAAATTTGTGAACCCTAAACCCTAAACCCTAAACCGATTCCATGTTTAGGCTCAGGGTGGCGGATGTAAGGGTTTAGGTTCGGTGTTTGGGCTACGGCTGGCGGGTTTTTTGAGAAGCCCTATACACCCTAACCCTAAACCCTATATAACCCCTATATCCCCTTTAAAGGGTACCCTAAACCCCCATACAAAAACCCAAAGGTCCATGCCTGGACTAGCCCTACACCCTAAACCCTAAACCTAAACCTGGCGTAGGGTTCAGGGTGTTGGGTTTCGGGTTGGCGCGTTGCGGTTTGAAGAGTTCGAGTTCAGGGGAATTTGGGCCAGGGCTTGGAGAAGGTTGCTTTGAGGCCTGCGCACACAAACCCTAAACTCCACAAAAGGGGCAAAACCGGCATAGCTTTTCTTGCCATGACATAAGAGGGAGATAGCTGGACATGCCGAAAAGTTTGGGGATTACGGTTTAGGCTTCAGGCAGGGCGTAAAATGCATCCAAACAAGTTGTAACACAAGTTTTGGCACTTATGACTCCACTAAACCCTAAACCCATGAAGCCAGAAGACTGCGTCCGGGTAGTTCAGAGGCAACTTCTTGTTGGAATAAGGGTCCCCCCGAACCTGAGACCAAAAATCCCCAATCTATCAACCCTAAACCTAGTGGTTCAGGGTATAGGGTTTACACTCCCGGGAACTAACATGGAAACCCAAAAAGGGCCCTATAAAGACTACAGTCCCTCTAAAATGGGGCTATATGGGTTTCCATGTTAGTTTGGGAGGGTGTAAGGTTTAGGGGTTCACGGAGTTGTGGTACTACAGTTCCTGTAGGGAGGGGCCCATCTCAGTGGACCCTACACCCTAAACCCTAAAACTCCAAACTCCAGGACCCTGAATCCCCCCAAAATCCCTAAAATCCCTAGACCCTAAGGCATGATGTTCATAGAATCTCTTTTTTTTTCATCTGGGAGCTTGGGCAGCTGACAGCCCTGCATGGAACGCTTCAATCGAGACAAACTACAGGAGTCCCCCTGAAGAAGCCCGATAATATAGGGTTGAGCGTTTACGTAGGGCTTAGGGTCTAAACTCCAAGTATCCCCCTGAACACGCCGGATAGTACTCCCCGATATAATCCCGATATTACCCCCTTTAGAGGAGGGTAGACTGTAGCCCATGTGTAGTGGCTGCGGTGCAAGGCAGTCTCCACCTACCTCAGCGCAAGACTGCACGACAGATTCCTCTTGTGGTTGCATCCATGGATTCTGCCCTTCAGGGTTGGCCCCTAAAACCATTTAAAAAATATTAGTATATAGGGTCCCTTATTAAAGCCATTAGGGAAATATTAAATATCTCAAGGGCCTACCCAGCCTTCTTGCCTTGAAGCAGTGCTTGGTAAGCCTGCTGAAACACTATACGGCCTACTGGGGCGACGTCGGCATGCAGCCACACTTGCGTTCATGGCCAAGTGCTGGAATTTGCAAAAGCTTTGTCTGCCACCTCCAGTTAGAACCAGAGATGCGAGCACTGGTAGGACTCGCAAATGGGCTGACTCCAATGGTGAAGGCAGAAGATCAGCAGAATAGCCATGCAGTTGACCGTCTAATCAGCTGTTACTTAGATCATTCCCGCTTACAGCGGCAACAGCATCACAAGAAATACCGCCAATATTTCTTACATAACTGAGCGGACATGAGTTCGAAATTAAGGGCTACATTAGGGACTATGCCAAACTACAAGAGCGACCTCTATGTCCACTGTGAAGGGTCCCTGAACAAGGCGAATATTGACAGTAGCTCAGAAACCCTAAACCCTACACCCTAAACTCTAAACCCTAAGCCCAAAACCCAATAACCCTAAACCCTAAACTCCTACACCAGAAGTCCCTTCTAAGGACTATCACGGGAAGGGGGAACACCCCCCGATATTACCCTCATTTTTTGGCTGCTTCCACATGTACTTAACAAATCCATGAGTCGCCAAACACCCCTAAAGCCCATGCCCTACCAGACCTCACTCCCCCCAAAACAAACATGGCAATATGCTTTTTATACTTTTGGAGCCCAAGCAATTTTTCGCTGCGGTCGACCATCAAACAAGTCCAAACCAGTCCTGGCCTTCACACTCTCGGATGTCCTTGGTTCTGCTGGAAACATTGGACTTGCTGGAATTGCTGTCAGACAGAGGCATACCCGTACCTGTTTATGGTTGCAGCCCCCCTTAAGTAGGTGGAGTATGAGATATGTGCTGATCGTATTAGCAAAATGGCAACCTCTGCGGTTCTATCAAAAAGCAAAACTTCAATCACGTGTAGCCTGTTCTCCTTATGACTGATACTTCCTATTAAACCTTTCACTGGTACGATGCTTTCCTTTCTACTTCTCATGATATCTAACCCGGCATCCTCCAACCCAGATTACACTGTCTTCAAGAAAGCTGTGAGACGTCCCGTGCATGGAGGGAGCGCGAATCTCCATAGCAAAATACATTACCTTACATCATAACCCTAAGGCTCCATGTAGGTACTATTTATAGGGTTTAGGGCCCAATGTAGGCATTATTTACATGGTTAGAGCCCCAGGGTAAACCTGTTTGTATCTAACCCTTCTCCTAGAAACCCTGAACCCTGAAACCAGGATCCCAAGAAACCTAGGATTTAAAAAAGGCCGCTTCTTCAGTAGACCCTCGTGCTAACATGAGCCTAGGATCCAAAAAAAGGATTAATGTTTAGGGCTTAGGGATTTGCCGGGGAACCCAGGAACCCAAATCAGACACAAATTGGTATCTAACCTCAAGCCTGAATCTCAACCCCTCACGTACACCCTAAATCTTGAACCGTGAACCGCAAAAAGATAATCACGTATAAACACACACATATTACCACAGACTTCCGAACACGCTAACCCTAAACCCTAATGTAGACCCATGATTAATAACCCCCCTGATTTTTTAGGGCCTTAACAGAAGGATCCCCATTATAATACCTATAAGGGGAGGGGGGTTATTCATCAGGAGTCTGGGTTACATCTAACCCGAAATCCTAAACCCAAAGCCCGGAAGTAATTCTGGAGAGTTTCTCCCAAGCAGCCTGCAGCCGAGGGGCTATGAATGTCCAACGGCACTCAAGTTGGTAGCCGACCTCTGGGACCAGCAGCTTTGTTGGGGGATGTCAGGGTAGAGGTGGGATTTAGGACATAGGCTTTAGGGTTAAAGGCTTAGGGGTTGAGAGCGTCGGCTTTAGGGTCCGGGGGTCAGGCTGGACGAGACAAGCATGGAATACTGCGAGGGATGACATATGGGTAGGGAGCTGGCGGCCTTGAACGTGAGAGAGAGAGAGAGAGAGAGAGACAGAAAGAGAGAGAGAGAGAGATACATATATATATATATACATATATATATATCATGTATAGATATGGGAGACATGTGGTTTAGGGGCTCAGGGTTTAGAAATTAAACTGTGACCTTGGCCTAGGCCCTCCAAGTGCCATCTGTCGTGCCCTATGTACGGACTTCTTGCTATTCTTTCTCATTAGCCGCATGTTCCAAATTTAGCGGACTTGGCGGCTCTAAACCCTTTGCCTGGAGGGTCTAGGTACTCCTTTCCCCCAATATTTAAGACTCCCAATGTACTATTGTGTACCACAACGGGGAATAAGTAATATTATGGGGGTGGGAGGGGCCTACACCCTAAACGCTAGATATTAGGGGGGGAGGATGACTTGTTTGGAGTCCCTTCCAAGCTCCCATGGCATGGATTGAGGTCTTGGGAATGTAGGGGCTGAGATTTAGAATTTAGGGTTTAGGGTTGAGGGCTTAGGGCATAGGGTTTTAGGGCTTTAGGATTTAGGGTTTAGGGCATAGGGTTCAGAAATTTGGCGTTCAAAGTCAAGGGAAAAAGGTTTGCGGCCTGGGGTTACCTTCTCAGGAGGTTGTAATGTCTCCAAGCAGCATGAAGCCCTGCAAACAACACGTCGCTGATATACGTGTACATTATATGGATGTGTAGACTTTTCCTGTTAGGGCTCTTGAAAGTGAACCTGAACCCTGTGCCCTAAACCTACCTATCCAGAGTATTTGCCAAGCATTTGGAAGTTTCCCAAAGTAGGGAAATGTTTATGAACCCAGCTTACTGCAATCCTTGTTACAGGGAGCCCCCGAAAAGGTCCCCCTAAAGCCCAAGCCCCAAACCCTAATTTGGGAAATCATTCACACTCTGCCTCGCTCTTACTTCGCCTTGCAAGTTCTGTGTGCGCACACACTCTCTGTGTGTGCAACAAGTAAGCTACGCCTTGAAGTCAAACGGTTTAAGGTTTTGAGGGTTTAGGGTTTGGGGTTTAGGATCTCATATGAAGTTGTGTACAAGGAAAAATTACCGAAGGTCTTTTGGGTCTGACGTAGAGCCTGGGCTGCAGGGTCTATATACCTAGACCCTCCTCCTACTATAAGGGCTTAACCACCACTATTAGGGACCCTAAACCCTAAAGCCTAAACCCTAAACCTATCCCCAATTGAGGGTACAAGGAGGGTCCTGGTAGGTCCTTTTTGTGCTTTAGAGAAGGTACTTGCGGGGTCTAGGTGAGGTGTACGGTTCTTGCTTCAAGGCTTGGGCTCACTTTAAAGTGTTTAGGGTTTAGGGTTTAGGGCTTAGGGTTTAGGGTAGAGTGCTGGAGCCGTCAATTCCTTTGGTCGCTGTTACGACAGGTTCTCAACATTGTCAGCACCCCACCCTAAACCCCGAAACCTTAACCCTTAAACCCTTGAACCCTAGGCCCTTAAACCCTAAACCCCTTACACTATGGCCCACTCGAATGAATTTTCATGGCAGGGAAGCTCTGCTTCGGCCTATGCGTATGTAGGAGATTTACTGCCAGCACCCAGTTGTTAGCTTCTGCCCTTTCAGGTACATATGCATGTAGTTCTGCCAAGCTCCGCTCTTACTTCTCTATGATCCCTTGGCCCGCAAAAGTATACCTCACCTAACCCGTTCGGCCCTGCTTATACCTCCATGAGACTCCTGGCAACTGAGCACTATACGCCCCTACACAAACTCCTCAAGCGCCTAGCGCATGCACTCCCCTTTCTCCAGCGAGGATGTCTCTGATGGTTGCTGCTTGATGCGGGTTGATAGCAAATAAGGGAATATAATCCGTGCACAGCCTAGATATAATCCCCATATATGGTAACCATATATTCCCTACTAACCCCAACCAAGGCTGTCATCCAAGCGCCACCTTGTCTTCTTATCGCCTTTGCCCATCTCGCGTTGTCGGTGGTGTGACATGTCGGTGCCATCGCCCAAGTTGCCAAGCATGAAGCACAAGAAGTATTGTGACTTCCCCTGCCAAAAGGGAATGGTTAATGTAGACCCGTGATTACCAAACTCCCTCCTTTTAAGGGCCTTAATATTAGGATCCCTATTTAAACCCCTATTCAGGGGAGGGGGGTTATTAATCAGGGGTCTACACCCTAAACTCTGAACCCTAACCAGTAGTTTCCATTTTCTTTTCCATTGCCCCAATATGGGTTAGGAGAGCCCATAAAGCGGCGTGTCGGCTCCCACGAGAAGGCAAAACAATCATGTCGTCCGTGCCGCAGACTAGCACTTGTGCTAAACAGTCTAAACCCCTAGTATCCCCCTTAAAAAATCCTGGAAGGGTTTATTTAGTGTTTAGGGTTTAGGGTCTAAACTCCTAGTATCCCCCTTAATAAGCCCTACAGTAGTCCCCTACATAATCCCCGGAATACCCCCCTTTACCCTAAATCCTAAACCCTCGTCACCTCCATGCACGGCTTCTTCAAGTAGAAGCTGAATACTGCACATTCAGACTAGACCCTACTCCCTAATCCCTACGTCCCGTAAACCCTCAAGGTAACCCTAAGGGTTTATAACCCTACGCCCCATAATCCCTAGACCCAACACCCAATAGGCGCTGAAGCCCAAATCCTGAACCCTAAATCCCTATACTTTACTTCGCATACACCCCCTAAACCCTGGACTCTATCTACACCCCATAAACCACCCAAAAAACAATGAAATGTCATCCCTTAATCCCTCAATGCTCAAGCCCTAAACCCTAGATCAGCCCCCCGCCCCTGCGTCCACGGCCATCGTTTCCAGCGGATCTACTGCCCAGGATTAGGTGCTGTTCGACACCACCTAAGCTTACTGGTGGTTAAGGGTTTAAGGTTTTGGGCGTTAGGGTGTAGGTACGGAATTAGGGATTCTAATCCCTATGTAACCGTACAGTTCCTTGTTTTCTTGAGTAGATAGAATATGTCTTTGGGTATATTGTACTAAGATCCCCATCTACCCCATATTCCATCTACCTAAGGTGGATTATAGGGGTTAAGGGTTCGGGTTTAGGGTCTGGATCGCTGTTAAGGAACTTCAAGAAGAATTAGGGTTTATAGGTTTTAGGGAGTCAACTGGAAGAGAACATGTGGAGACCGAAATGGCAACCTCAAGTCCCTTCAAAGGGGACCTTAAGTCCCTTCAAAGTGGCAACCCTAAACCCTAAACCCTGAACCCTAACACTAAAATTTAAACCCTGAACCCTAAACCCTATACCCTAAACCCTTAACCCTATACCGTAAACCCTAAACCGTTTCAGGGCTTCAGGAAGTGACGGAGGAACGACATGGAATAGATTAGAATAGTATCGGAGTTTGGGTTTTCTCTAGGTGTTCCTACAAGGATAGAGATGGGTTTAGGGTTTGGGTGCTCGGTGTTCCTACAAAGTTAGGGGTTTACTGGGCTGTTGTTAAGGAACTTAATGTAAGCTACTTTATGGAGTAAACCATATCAATTACAACATATATATATATACCCATAACCATGGTAACTTAACTTAGGTTCCGTAACAGCAACTCAGTTTAAAGGGCTTCAATGAAATCAACACAAATATAGACTCATGTCGGTATGTGCGTGTATATATGCACATAACTATGCAAGTAGCTGGGCTCCCTCATTGTGATAGCTTATCTGAAGCTTCTTAGATCCCTATATCATGAGGCAAGTCATAAAGCCGTGCACAAAATATCACGTTCCTTGCCTGCGTGAAGCATTCTTTTGGACAATAGCTTCCTGACGGTTTTTCATTGCTTCTTCTGCCGGACGTTTGCGGTGCAACGTTCTGTAGAACGAACCCTCCACCCTAAACCCCCAAAGCCTAAACCATAAAACCAGAGAACCCTAAACCTTAACCCCTAAACCCTCAACCCTAAAGCCCTCAACCCTAAACCCTAAGGAATCGTTTGGGCCAGAATGAAGGCTCTAAGGCCGTAGTTCAGGGGCCCAAATAATTACCAATGTAGTTTTGAGGTCCATTTGAGGTACCATATACTATATCATTATACAAGGACTATGGAACCATAATGATACTGCTGATGGATGAAATCTTGTCCCACCTAGGAGCCCTAAACTACTGTAATTCCTAGGACTGTAAGGACTTAAGGTGGTGCAAGATTTCCTCCATCAAACCCTAAACCCTAAACTTTCCATCGGTAATTATTCAGGCCCCCCTATTTTAGTTCCCAATGAACTTAAAGCCTCATTCCCTAGAGCTGACACCTGCCCCTTTTAGGGTTTAGGGGTTTTAGGGCAGGGTTTCAGGGTTTAGGGAGTTTAGGGTTTTAGGGTGTTAGGGTTTCAGAATTTAGGGAGTTTAGGGTTTTAGCGTTTAGGGTTTTAGGATGTTTTAGGGTTTAGGGAAGGTTTAAGGTTTTAGGGTTTAGCGGTTTTAGGCTTTAGCGGTTTTATGGTTTAGGGTTTAGGGAGTTTAGCGGTCTAGGGTTTAGGGTTTTAGGATTTAGGGTTTAGGGAGTTTAGGGGTTTAGGGCTTTAGGGTTTAGCCGGAGAACAAGAGTTGTACACCATAATTAAACTTACCAGGATTCTTGTGTGAAGGGCCCCTAGACTGTTGGGACCTCAGGATTTGGTCCGTATATTCGAGACCACTAGCTTCTGGGTTTTGGATTAAGGTCCAGAGACTTTTGGCTGAATGCTGGCTGCACCCTGTACCTGCAGGGAACGCTATTCATGCCATCACGAGGTCAAGGGAGGGCTGAACAGTTTGGGAAATATTTCATCTGACGATGCTTTTGCAAAGCTTCAGAACTTCAGCAACAAGACGAAAACTCCCACTGTCCTATACGTCCAGGTGAAGTTGTAACTGGCCGTGACTCATGTTATCCCTCTTGTAGCTGCCATCAGAGCAAATCACCCATGAAAACCAACTTACTGGGGTCTAGTAGGGAATAAGGGAATATTCGGAGTAATCTATGTAAGGAATATATTCCATTATTAGGGAATATTCAGAATATTCTTTCTCTATAGGGATGATATTCCATTATTAGGGAATATTCGGAATAATCTATACAGGGATTACATTCCAATATTCCCTACGAACCACCACTAAGTCAAAGTAATCAGCATTTCTGAGGCTCCGGGTGGCATAGTTCCTATGCAGGGTTTACCGCCCATGAACCCTAACGGTTTAGGGTTTAGGGTTTAGGGCCTAAACCCTAAAAACCACGACTGCTGAACTCATGAACCCTAAGCCCCAAAACCCTGAAAATATGAACCTTTTACACTGAACCCGTCTACACAGTGAACTTCATCAACACCAAGCCAGGGCGCGCGGGCGGCACACGCGCTGTTAGCTGACTTGTGAATTATGAGTTCCGATACTCTTTTTGAGCCAGAAGGCTTTGGGTGAACTCCACAGTTTAGGGTTTAGGATTTTGGGTTTAGGGTTTAGGGTTTTGAACCTGGTAAGATATTATTCCTTATATCAAATACTATACCCCAAAAGGAGGATAGAATCTTACTCTATAATGGGTACCATAGTAACCCCAAATAAAATACTACATGAGGGATCCTGATACCCAGGACTATATCGTTATGTCTGGAGGGAGTAGATATTGTAGGGATCTCACTTATGAGCCAGGGCACGGAACGTAGACTCTGTAATCTGCCTTGGGAACATTGTATACTTGCACAAACCTTAATTTACAACAGAACCCTATCGCATGCAGCCCAAGAAGCCCTAAACCCTAAACCCGAAACCCTAAACCCTAAACCCTAAACCCGTATAAACCCTCAGCGCAAGAGGTGCTCGTACAAATACACGTAGCCGTCTGTATGCTACCAGCACCAAGGAGCAGGGCCCGCATCAGAAGTCGCCGTGAGTATAACAGTTTAGGGTTTAGGGTTTAGGGCTTAGGGTATAATGTATCACAGCTATACTTTGCACACATCTTTAGCAGGGGAAAGGAGGCTGAAGTATTAGGGGTAAGGGATCAGGCAATTGAAGCATATGTGTGTGTGACTGCCTTTGTGTGTGTGACTGCTGTACGGGTTGAGGGTTTAAGGCTGAGGAAACCTAAGACCTAAACCTCACTTACTTGTTCAGGTTTAAAGCTGAAGTTGCAGGATCTTAGCTCAGCGGCTGTGGTTTTCTCATGCTTGCGGTGACGGTTCCTAAATCTTGTCCATACAGTCATACAGTCGTACCCTAAGGGTCCAGGGACCAAATCATAAACAGGGTTTTAGGGTCCAAATACTATAACATTAATGGTGCTTGGGCACTGAAACCTTGTTATTTGGGTCCTTGGACCCTTAGGGTCTGTCATCCAGATCTTGTTCTACCCACACTGTTGAAAATAGCAATCCTGCATGGCCCTAACTACCCCAAACCCTGTGAACCACGGAAGTGCAGTGTAGTAAGGTCCTTCAAGATGTAGATCATCGACAGCAACACAGTGCTACCATAAATTGCCTTGCACTACCGTCTTCCAAGTTGCTTGAACTCTGTTGCTGCCTGTCGCCCCCCCTAACTTGTGAACTGCTTGATATGAACTATAGTATGAACTCCTGAAAGGGGACTCAAATAGGGGATTATAGGGGAGTACTATGGGAGTTACTAAGAGGGATACTAAGATTTTGGACTATAGCCCTAAGGGTCCAAGGCCCCAAATAATAGGGTTTTAGGGCCCAACTATCATTAATCTTATGGTATTTGGGCCCTAAAACCCCATTATTTGAGTCCATGGACCCTTAGGGTAGCTCATATGATGGCTTACAATGGTCAGGTCAGAAGATGGTCGCAGCTGCTTCTGAAATCGTTTCGGGCCAAAGTAGGTTCTCCAAGCAACCCCAAACGTGACCCCCAAGCCCTGTAAAAACCTGCACCCCAGCCCTAAGTAAACCCCAAGCGTGACCCCAAGCCCTGTAAGGCCTTGCACCCCAGCCCTAAGCCTTAAATCTTATTCGAAACAAAAAAAGGTGCCTGACCCTGGGGAAACTCCTCTTCTGCGAGCACTTACCTGATGTGCTCCCCGCTGCCCTCCCGGAGTTTCATGGGTATGCATAGTGGGGATGAAAGGCTTTGGATTCAGGGTTTAGAGTCTAAGGGATCAAGGTGGACCTACAAGTCCGACAATACGCTTCGAAGGGCATCAGCGTTAAAGGTCTCCTCCTTGAATCCCAGAGTCTGCTGTACCTGGCTTCTGGGCATCTTCCACTTGAGACCCTGCCGCTTGACACCTTAACCCCGATTGTCCCATCTTGACCCTAAGCCCTAGACCCTGAACCCCTAAACCCCCTAAACCCTCAACCCCAAACCTCCGAACCCTAAACCCCCAAACCCTTAAACCCTAGACGCCTAAACCCTTAAGCCGCTAAACCCCCAAACCCCCTAAACCCCACGCTTCTCCCCTGAAGCCCCAGACCCCTGAATCCTTTTGTAACCCACAGTCTACACTCCTGGTATCCCCCGTAATTGCCCTTGTAGTAGTCCCCTTCATAATCCCTTGTATAACTGTATAACCCTCTTCAAGGAATCACCCTAAACCCTAAACCCTAAAACCCATACCCTAACCCTAAAACCTAAACCCTAAACCCTACAAAAGCAGGCTTCTCAGGCTTCTGACTCCAGCGGCGCTCGCCAGGTCGCAGTTTTCGGGCGGATAGTTCTGGTTGCTCTGAGCCTTGCTAGTCTCCAAAAGGTTTGGGAAAAGGGTTTAGGGATTTCAGGGTTTAGGGTTTGGGGGTCATGGGGCTTAGGGGTTTAGGGATTTGGGGTGTTGGGGTTTGAGCCCTGCTAAGCTCCAAAGGGTCAGGCTTTAGGCTTTTGGGGTTTTGGGGTTTAGGGTTATAGGAATTGTATAGAGGGGATACAGGGCTTATATAGGTGTTATGTGCCCTATTGGGTTTAGGGTTTTGGCGTTTGAGGTTTGGGGGCTTAGGGTTTTGGGCCTTGGATGTTGGGGTTTAGGGTTCATGGGATTACATGAGGATTCTGTGCTATCACTCTCAAATGGGGTTGTTTCCAAGGGCCAGGATTTTGTTCAAGGTGTATGGTTTAGGGGTGGTTCTGCTCTGTGCATTGCTGATCCTGAAGGATAAGCTTTCAGGATAAGCTTGCCTACTAGACTCCCCGAGTCCCTTCCATAGAGCCCACATACCTACATATAGGACCTGCGTAGACCCTACTTGGGGTGTAGACTTTGGTCCAAAGTTTTAGCGTTCTGGCTTTGGGTCTCGAGGCTACCCAAAAGAATGGGCTACTATAGCCTCAGGGTGAGTCTAATGTAAGGTACTTCGGACTCGGTTGGGGAACAATGACTGAAAGTCATTGTCTAAGGTACTGTAAGTGTGCACGATTCACTTGCGAAACAACATCTGAAATTTGACATCAAGTTCCTAGATTGGATTTGTGCAAGCGGCACAAATGTCCGCACTGTGGCGGGAAATCCTGCATGACCCCAAGAACCATAGACCCTGGAAATTCCGGTGCTCAAGTAACCAAAACACCAGACCTCAAAAACCAAACCCTACACCCGAACACCTAAACCTTAACGCCAGACCCTTTAACACCATGCAGGAAGTATCTGCTTTATGAGGGTTGAAGTTTAGGGGTTTCAGGTCTAGTCCCCAGGCTGGGCGTAGGATCCCTGGGATTGGGATTTAGGGCTTAGGGTAATGTAGACCCATGATTAATGAGCCCCCTCCTTTTAAGGACCTAAAAATTAGGATCCCTATTCTAATCCCTATTAAAGGGGAGGAGGTTTATTAATCAGGGGTCTGGGTTATGGGGGTTGGGGTTAGGCTTATTCTCCATGTTAGGGTTTTAGGGTCTAGGCTCAAGCCCCTAGGCTTGTGGGAGGTCCTTGGGTAGTTACAAACAGGTGCATCAGTACCCCAACTAGGGTGACAACTAGCTAGCTGGAGTTGTCTTTCGCGGGCAGATGCACCCTAGGCCCTAAGCGTTGAAGTTTGCACTCCCAACGCCGCGCACTCATAAACCCTAAACCCTAAACATTGTTTGGAACTTTCTCCCCCCATATTTTACGGCGTTGGAGGCTTTTCCTGGGCCTGTGGGAAGCACGTTCCTGAGACAAGAGGCCCCTCAAGCCCAAAACAATCCAACCCCTTAAAATAAGGTGTTGGGTAGTAAACCCCACAGCGCCCGCTAAACCCCAAGCACTGAAAACCTAAGATCAACCTCGGACATCTGGGTCGCCCACACGATACATGTAGAAACTCATTGCCACGGATGTTGTTTCCTTCGGCAAGATGAATGAACGGTGTATAGGGTAGATTCCAGGAAAAGGCCCAAACGGGACAGTCCCCCTAAGAAGGGACGCCCAGAAGGAACTTGCCAGGAATCTCCGGAGTTTTTGGCAGGCCATATTGACATCATCTTCCTGCGGAAGATGAATGAAGGCTGAAGAATACAAGCCCTGAAACCATTTGTAGGCCGCATGCGTTTAGGGTTTTAGGTTTGGGGATCAGAGCATTTCTGTTTGATGCCTGCAGGGTAAAGTGGCTATCAAAAGATCTTGGCCAGGCTACAATTTATTCGTTCCCTGCCCATCTGTGAGATCTTTCTCAACATAAAAGTATCTTCTGGCTTGCTGCTCTGGAATTGAAGCTCTTGTATGTTTAGCTCCAGTTTCTGAATTCATTGCAATAACTAAACTTATAAAACTGTCGGAATTGTCAGGGATCCTAGGAGGTGTCGGACGACGGGGTTCCCATGGGGGAGCACCAGGGGACTAGCCCTTTGCCCGCGAGCATTTGCCCAGACCACAAAGAAAGCTTTAACAACACCCTAAGTCCCTAACTCAACACCCTAAACCCTCAGGCAGAAAATGGTGTGTGTATATATATATATATACATACGTATATATATATATATATGTACATCCATATGGGCTGTTGTCAATAGTCTTGTTCCTGGAACTGACCTTGTTTTCCCTGCGTGCCGCCTCATGCGGTGAGTATCTTGCAGGACCATATCATGATGAATGATTTGGCTCTGATTTTTCAAAAGTGTCAACTGTATCTAACGCGGTGCCTTTTTTTCTTTCTCCAGGCTTCCATCTCTGTCCTTTCTCCATATCGAGTGTAATACG
>CAJNIZ010003163.1:0-13106 GCA_905231905.1 Symbiodinium pilosum | reverse complement strand
CTACGACTACTACTACTACTAATAACTACTACTACTACTACTACTACTACTAACTACTAACTACTACTAACTACTAACTACTACTAACTACTAACTGCTAACTACTAATAACTACTACTGCTACTACTACTACTACTACTACTACTCTACTACTACGACTACGACTACCACTACTACTACTACTATTACTACTACTACTACTACTACTACTACTACTAACTGCGCACGCGTGGGATATCTGAGGGTGGGTTTTTTGAGTTGATGGAAGTGGTTCAAAACAATCGGAAGTGTAGAACATGCTGTCCCTGGCAGTGAATTTGGGACTTCGGCATTTTAGGTATTTTTGGGCTTGTTCAGCAGTTGGTAGCCGCAAAATTTGTAGTCTTCAGTCCTTGCATTTCAGGGTCCCGGCGAATGGACGTAAAAACTTTTTGGTGCATATTTTCCAGAAAGGTGGAAGAGGCCTGTAGAAATGTGGCATTTGCTTCTATTCCTATGCTTATTACCAAGTAGGCGTTTCTTTGGTTATGCTTCTCCGTCTGCAAAAAAAATGAATGCAGTAATCACATGGATGCTAACATTTTGGTTGTCCGTATGCTAACAATGGATGCAGTAGTCGCATGGATGTTAACATTTACTTTGCTTCTCCGCATGCCAAAAAAATGGATGCAGTACTAACATGGATGTTGACATTTTGCTTCTCCGTATGCTAACAATGGATGCAATAATCGAATGGATGTTAAAATTTATTTTGCTTCTCCGTATGCAAAAAATGAATGCAGTAATCACATTCATGTTAGCATTTTGCTTCTCCGTATGCAAGAGCACCAAAAAGGTCGAAACCTGAAAATGATGGAATGCACACAGCGAAAACAAAAAATCATGAAAATGAGTCAAGAAGCGAAAACGCAAAAATCGCATGAAACTAGTGAACCCCCAGCGCGAAAAAACAAAAATACATGAACATCAGCAAATTCCCATAGCAAAACGCGAAAAACGCGCGTGGTGCCAAAATAGACGTTTGCGGCTGGCAAGGTCTTGAAGCAAATCTGCATAATTGCAGAATTACCACAGCGAAAATACCGTTTGAGGTCGACAAATGCTGAAACAACCCACTGTCGGATATCCGGCGCGTGCCTACTACCAACAACAACAACAACAACTACAACAACAACAACTACTACTACTACTATACCACTACCACTATTACTACTACTACTACTACTACTACTACTACTATACCACTACCACTATTACTACTACTACTACTACTACTTCTTACTACTACTACTATACCACTACTAGTACTAGTACTACTAGTACTACTAGTACTACTACTACTACTACTACTACTACTACGACGACGAAAGGTTAGCGTTATCAGTTGCTTATGGAGGACTATAGGATGTTGCTGTAGATAGGGCTATGTGGGTCATATTATGGTACCTAGAAGATTGGTATAGTGGAGAGTCAAGTGGAATATGGAAGGGACCCTGGGATGAGATAGGGATTTGAAGGTTCATCAAGGCTAGAGAAGTGTAGTGGGACTGGTGTTATCTAGTAAACAAACGCTTACAGGCGACTGGGCCTAGGCGGCCTAGGGCTTGTTTTTTGCTGAAGTAGTTTCCACGAGAGATGCAGCAAACTTGAGGTTGACTTCACGCAGCCCAATGCACCGCAAATTAGGCATGGAACAGAAAATGGAGACTACTATGTGACCCAATTTTAAGCGCAAAAAAAATCAGGAATATCGCAACATCATATTCAGTATGGAACCTGGTCCTTCCTCTACACCCCAAAACCCTAAATTCTAAGCTCTCAACCCTAAACCCTAAACCCCTGAAGCCTCAACTAAGGTGTCCTGGACCTTTTGGGATTGGGATGGTAGAGGACCGCGTGCAGGGTTGAGGGTTCAGAGCTTAGGGTTTGCGGCCGAGGGTTTAGGGTTTACTAGGGTTTGGGTTGAGAGCTTTGGGTTTAAGGTTCTGAGGTTTGAGGCTGAGGAGGTGCTGGGAGTTCAAGCTTCAGGGTTTTCAGGTACAAAGGGGTGTGGGACAAGCTGCAACCACGGTAATCGTAAGATGACCGGCAGCTGCTCGTAGTCGAGCGGTTCAGGGTTAATGGTTCAGCGGGTAGAAGAAATTGTAGAAAACATGCTCTAACAGAACAAAAAGCTGTGGCGATCAGTTTCCAAGGTGAACTCAAACCCACTACACCTTAGCTAAGGCAAGTTCCTCTACACCATGTGAGGGATCCTAATATCATCTAGACCCTTAACCCTACAGGCCCCTGGCAACATTTAGGGTCTATTACTTAATCAAGATGTATCTGGCCCTCTCGGCAGGGCAGCTCGACGGCCCCACATGTTAATGGGGTTGAGGGTTTAGCGGTGGAATCCCCAAAGCCAGATTCCCCTTCCTCACACAAGAGGTAAAGATCTCGGAATGCCCATAGGTGCCCATGCCTTTCAGAAACTTCCAGATTAATGCAGCAAGCCTTTTGCAACAGGCTTCGCACTTCGCCCGGAATCAGCAGCTTCAGCAGCTTAACTGCTGGCCAAGGTGGCACATCCGCTGATCAACTGAATCTGAAATTATGTTGTACAAGACAACCTTGCCAAACTTACTGCGAACGTCATAATGAATTACATGAAGCTGCGTGGGCTAGATGTCACAAGTATCCTGCGACAAGTACATGTCAAAGAGTGGAGCCTGGAACTCCATTTGCATAAGACCCACCCAATACGTGAAAAAAAACACCACAAATTCATCCTGGCCGGTATGTCCTTGCACACCGTGCTCCACATGTATCCAAGTGATACGGAAGAGACCGCACGAGCATGATCAATTGACAGATGACACCCCACACGCCATGCCAACGCCAAACGAAGAGCATCCCTCCACTGTTGAAGTATATCGACATGCCCCGTCGGATGTGCTGGAAGGAAAGCGTGACTAGCATGCTCTCCCTAAGCATTCCACAGGTCTCTATCATGAGCTTGACCTTCCATGGTTTGCATGGCAATTTCCCTTTCAACATGATGACGGCACTGTGTCAAGCACCAATTGAAGAGGTGCTGCCAAGGGCCCGGGCATGCTTGCCGCACTGTGCAAAGCAATGACAAGGCTGCGCGCGTAATGTGTGCAGGCTCGAAACGAAGAAGATTTCCCAAAGAATTCCACCTTCTACGGATCCAGGTACCCACCCAATCGTACTTGAAAAGAAGCCTGAGCAGCACCAGAACTAGTCGACGCCGCAGTCGGTCTAGGAACAGACATGGGGTCTGCGGCAGATCAGCGGGTATATACAGACCCAACATTAGCACAAGCATGGTCACCTGCAAACATCTCACAGAATCAACGTGTCGCTGCAAAGGCTCAATAAGTGGGCTGTACCAGTACCATGTGCCCCCTACATACGTATTGCACAATCTGAATGTAGCTTCAGGCAAAGACCAGTGTCCCTTGCGAAGGGCCTTGCTGAGACCCTCGTATGCTGCATGACAGGACCTCCCCATTGCTTCAATGAGTATAGCAGACGTATCACCGGGTGCGGCGAATACAGCTGAAACGCCTACCTCAAGGTGCTGCAGGGTTTTGCGCAAGTACGTGCATGATTCTACCCACTGTATACTGGCTATGATGCAGTCCTGAGTAAACTCATGATCCTTTCCAGCTGCCAACTGACTGGCGTGAGTCATCACCGAGATCTTGGACAGATTGGGCTGCAAGCCTAGATCACGCAAGCAGGCCTGTAACTCCAGCGTCAGACGGTCAGCTTGCGCCCAGTTCGCATAGGTGAGCAAAAGGTCATCTACAAAAGCTATGGCGAAAGTCTGATGAATGCATGGCTCACCTCGTTCCCTCCACGTTTTGTCCAACCTAGAAATAGCCACTCCTAAATGTACGAGAAAAGAAGCGCTGAATGACTACCTGCCTGCTGAACACCCGAGCTCTGATGAAGTCGCCATCTCTGATCCAGCCACTGAGTCAGCAGAGGACCAGTGACAAGCCTGAGAAGCTGTAGCGCCTCTTGTCCACAGCCTTCATCTGAATGCTCCACTAGGAACTTTGCAATCCGATTCATTTTCATACTATCAAAGGCCGATTGAACATCACAGGAAAGCCAGACCCCATACAACTTCTCCTTGGATTCCCTGGTGATGCGAGCATGGGCACAAGCCAAAGCGTCACAGACTTGGGTCCCTTTGAGACGCCCGAGTTGGACATCCGGTAGCTGCCAGCCTGGTTGCAGGCGCGCAACTAGGAGCCACGCGAAGAGCTTGTGAATGGTCTCCAGAAAGTTGATCGGTCGGAAATCTTTGCGCTGCAACACAGTCGATGTGTTGGGTAGTAGAGCAACATAGGACTCATGAATAGCCAGAGGTAGCTCATCTGAGTTGAAAAGAGCATTGACAAAACACAGACTTTGCCAGTCTTCAATCTAGCAATGGCCGCATGCAGTTCATCATGACTGAGAGGTCTACTTGGATGGTCTCTCGCACGCTCTTGCAAAAAGACAAAGCAGCTCTGCAACTCGGCTGTATCTGTAGGTTCGGGGGTCGGGGCAAAAATATTCTGAAAATGCTGCTTGAATGCGTGTGTTGCCCCAAGGAGGCCATCATGATTTCGAACAAAGGCTTCGGCATCCCCTCGGGCAAGATTGCGGTTCTTGAGGTAACGAATGGCAGCGCTGTCGCCGGAGTTTCCGCGCTGCATAAGGTCTCGCAACCATCTAGTCTTGGCCTCGTGTCTAGTGGCTGTGATTATACGGGTCAGGCAGGCTCTTTCTTGAGGATCAGTACAGACACATTTGCGCCGACAAAGTTGCTTGAGATACTCGTCATCTTTATACCTTAGCGGTGTCATTGGGGAAGATGATTGCACTGCCATCCGCTGCAAGGACTCCCACTGCGCATCGAGCGCAGTGGTGTCGAAAGATCGCATAGCAGAGACCATGCTTGCCACTTTGTCGGCATCTACAGACCATTGACTACACCGATGCCTTCGACAGCGTCGCCTCCTACGATGCTTCACCGCGGCAGTGGCTTCCGGTGTTTGCAACAAGAGCTCTGCAAGAACACAGCAATGATCACTGCCAAGCACCTGGCTGGAGTGATCAACAACTCGGACATGCACAGCGTGAGAATGTTGGAGGATGATTTGATTGAGACACTCATTTACCGAGACGTAGTCAAGCTCAGCAGAGGATTGCCTGCCGAATCTCGTGGGCCTCCCTGAGGGGTAGACAACACCCGATCTAGTGTTGACACAGGAGTCGAGGAGTAAAGCCCTGTCACTACCCCTAGCACAGTTATCGTCACCCAGAACAATCATTGGAATGCCGCGATATCTGTTTGTTACGTTAACGAGTTCCCTTGAGGATTCCTCGAAATCATCATCTGAATTATTGCTGTGCGGAAAGTGACACGAGGCCACGACCATTCTGCGACGGGTTTCCGCTGACATGAACTCAACACACATATGTCTTCTTCCTCGCCAAGTACCAAGAATGTGTTCAACACAGTCCCGCTTCAGAAGCATCATCTGAGCAAGGTGTGAGTCCATAGCAGAGATGCCTATCACATAATCGGCATGGACTTCATGTGTTTCATGCAACTCAAACTGTTTGAGAGCGTCACCATAGTCCGTCACTGCCTTAAGGGCATGCAGTTGCCCAACCTCTTGCAGAGCAACAAAGTCCAAGGCTTCACCTGACAAATCAAGCCAGTTATCTAAATTTTGTAGAGTTTTGCCTTGCGTATTCCAGGATGCGAAGGTGACGACCTCAGGCTTTCGGGCCTTGCAGCTGCGATTTCGCAATCTCGGTGGAAGATTTTCAGAAAGAGTGGAGTCTGGCCTCGACATCACCCTCCAGGAACTTGGCCTGGCTCGCAAGCAAGGAAAGGTCGAAAATACAGAGTGATCGTTGTCCATACTGGTCTTTGAATGTTCTGTTGCCGATCTTGTGCGACCGGCGACCGGTCTGCGAGAAGCCTCTGGCGAGAAGTGGCTGCCACCCGATGTCTCCCCAGCCAAATGAGCTGTGTGGACCAGTCCACGTCTTCGGCTGGGATGCTGCGGTGCAACAGAGACTCCAAGAAGTTCAGAGCCTGGCGTGTAGCCCAGTTCCGAGCCCTCCTCTCTGCTGACTTGTTTGCAGACATCCAGGAGTGTCCGGTTCCAGTTGGGAGCTTGTCAGCATAGAGCTGCTGGAGGTGGAAGAAGCGCTCCTTGGCCTTTTCCAAGGGAAGCTCCTGCAAGTAGATATGGGCATTTTGGGCCTTCTGGCCGCGGACTAAGGTTTTGGTGACCATCTCCCTGTACTGTGGTGTCCACAGCTCACGAGACTTTGCCATTGCACACTCGATGTCCTTGCGGGGGGTGTCCAACGAGAAACCGCCAACCACCAATTGGTTGTAATCAATGTCTTGGCCATCGCTAAAGCGCACCGAAGTAGCTGGGCTTCCTGAAGGAGATCCATTAGGGCCTTTGTAAGCGCCTCATGGATCAACAGGGGCAACTGTGGTGCAGCAGGAGGAACTGCACTGAAGTCTCGTTTTCCTTGTCCCAATCCATCAAGCCTCCTGGCCATAATTTCCAAACGCAGCAAACTTAAACCCTAAAGCCCCTAAAAGCAGGTAGCTTTGTGCATTTTAGTTCTGAGAGCCCTTCTCGCTCAGTTGAGCCTAACATGCTGGGCACCTGGTGGTGCTTTCCGGCAACTTCAGACTAATATAGGGGCCTAAATAATTACCAATCTCATTTTGAGATCCATTTGAGGTACCCTATACTATAATTGTACAAGGAATATGGAACCATAATATTGGTAATTCTTTAGGCCCCTATATTATCAAGCATGAGGACTAGGGTGAAGGGCTTGCCTGTAGAACCAAACCTTGTATTGAATGGGTATCACCCATACGTCATTGAGGCTACAGGTAGGGTTCAAGAGCAAGTTTTAACCCGGAACTCTAACTGTAAGGGCGCCCAGTTTCTGCTAAACTGCTAAACTTCCCAGTATATTCACCGTGAACTTGAACACATACTTTCATACACGTGTTCTGGTCCCGTAAGGATAACGCGATAAACCGCTGCGTAGCCCCATTTTCCCTGTTCTTCTCCGTTTGCTTCTCCATTCTTGGGAAAATATCCTCATGTAATCCCTACCTAACTCCAATAATGCAAAATTGGCGTATACCCCCAAACCCCAAATCCAAAACCCGACTACACCCCTTACACCCTTAGCCCAAAATCTTGCGCAGCTGTGGCTCGGCAGGCTACGCAGGCTTGCAGAGGCTTCACATTGGTCCATATATTGCATGCGTCGGGCGTAGGGCCGAGTATCCTTAGTTGTTGTATCTAGGGCTTTCCCTAGGTTTTCGAGGCTTAGGGTTGAGGTGTAGAGTTCAGGTTTAGGGTTTAGGATTTAGAGGCTGAGGTTTAGGGTTACCATTTTTCTTTGAACTGAGCTTTAAATAACCACCCAAAATAGGTTGAAGGTTGCCCACTGGACAGGCAAGTATCTGTGAAATCGCGGAGACCAACCAAGTGACAGGTTTTCCCATCTTTCTTGCTATACACGACTTGAAGAACCTCCGTCTGGAGTCTTGTGGACCAGCCTCGGGTTATTGCTGCTGGTTTAAGGTGTAGGGTTCAGGGTGAGCTTTAATTACGTTACCATAATATGGGCTCCCTTAAAGGAGCTATCTATGCTCAGAGTCAAGATAGCGTAGCAGGGATGAAGTAAACAACATGGTTGTCCCATTATTGCACTAAACCCTTCATCGTGTGAACTGTAATTTACAGTAAACCCTAAACCCAAAACTTCCTCAACAGCAACCCAGAAACTGTCAACCAAGCGGGTGTGAAAGGCATGGGCAGACATGCGCTCCTGCCATTGGCTCCCACCTGGTCTTACGATTGAGGGTTTAGGGTTCAGGGCTTCGGGTTTCGGATTTGAGGTTTACAGTATATTCGCATGAACTACAGTCAGCATTTCCCAAATATGTGATGGACAATTACTTGGAAACTTTCTAGGAGATAGTATTTCCAAACTAGTTAATGCATGAGGGTTCCGATTTTAAGGGAAATCATTAGGAACTGTACTAAGCTAAGGGATCCCAGCATCCACCCTTAATCGTGCCTTGGTAACCCCATCGTATGAACATGCTGTTGATGCAGGAAATCCGACACCACCCTGTTTCCAGCCATGCTCCATAGGACTTTGCCCTAAACCCTAAACCCTAAACCCTGAACTAGGGACCCCAAGCTGTGCAAGACTTCTTCCAGTAACAGTCGCAGAATCAAATCATGTTGGCTCCTCATAGGGAAACATTCGCACATGTAGCATTACAACGGGCTCTGGATGTAAGGTCCTTCCCAAGAACAGGGCCCCCTGAAGCCGTAAAGTCTTATTCTGGAACTGGAACCCCCCAGTCGAACTGTCACCCAGCTGCTGAATGCTGTGCTGCGGAAATGTGTCAGCTGCTTCAAAGCACTTGCGGACTCTGCTGGTGGTACCAGATCCGTGAAGCGCACGCCTGCTAAACAAGTTCGTGGGCAATTGTAAGTGGAGTCTGAATGAGGACAACTATGCTTACTCTACTGCCTGGTATGAGTCTGTGAACGCCACTAATACCTACCCATCCATGATCCTTCAAGTGAAGGATACGCGGTAAGATCATGTTCTTCTCCCAAGCAGGACATGATCTCCCGCTGCATTGTGGACTAGAACATCCACATGGAACATGCTATGCTGCTCATACATGGCGTACATTGGCTCTCTGGGGGCATGGCATCAATGATCTTATGGCACAGGGCTTTATGATATGTGGGAACTAGGGGTACCATTTTGGGGGTCGGGAATAAAGGTTCTAGCATTTGCGATCTATATTGGAATCACCTTATTCCGGATGGTCAAATCCCCCATTATTCTAAACAAAAAACGGACCAAAACAGGTAGAACTCACGGGCCTTCCAGCGACGCGCCGGGGTCCCGAAGAAGCATCGCAGCGAGCTCTTGCGAGTGCTTTGTCAGGCACAGGTCAGCATCCAACTCCACAACTGCATCGCAGGTTAGCTGGAGTAGAGAAGAGGCAGCGTTAAGCTGGGTGACTGCGTTGCAGTTCTGAATCTCAAGCTCCACTCTCCCAGTCAAATAATCCCGTAAGGCTGCAGCAAAAACGACCAAGACCAACATATGCAGGCACTCGATGCCAACTGGGAGGACTCGACCGCCGTAGCTTTCATCATGCTCTGAGGTCCAGACTCGATACAGCATGACAACCAAAAAGGGCAAGTTGCTGACAAAGACCAAGTACAGTCCTAGGTCCCACCCACATCTTTACTATGCATACTTGAAACGGAGGGACCTCACTAGGACCCCCAAAGACGATAATCCTTATATTGACCCCCAGAAAGGTACCCCTAATTTTGGGAGAAGGCCCGGAGGCTTAGATTGTTTAAAAAGATATGTACTATATGACCTATATAACCCCTATATATCGGCATCTCTAAAACGCAATTCCGGCATCCCAAGCTCGAAGATGCAAATCCAACGCCTTCTCGGACGTGGTTTCAATCAGGCACCTCCCTCAGCGCTACACACTACTGGGTTGCTGTTAAGGAACTTAATTGTACCATCATGGTAACTTAATTTAAGTTCCTTAACAGCAACCCAGACTAAGTCTCTAAGTATCCTTCAAATCTGATCCCGTACACCCAACCTAGAACCTCTAACCTCGAAGTGCTAAACCCTAACCAACCCCTGAAGTCACCCCGTAGCCCCTGAATCTTGAGCTTAGCCCCTGCGCGCGCCCCAAATTAAAGCCGTAACCTTTCAACTTTAAACCCAGCTCAAACCATCTTGGAACCAAGATTCGGTTCACAATGATGACAGCTGGCAGTCGAAAAAGCACGAACATCACCTGGGTTGCTGTCAAGAAACTTAAAATAAGTTACCAGAATATGGGTATAATGAAAAACAGGATTTCCTCAGTATAGCAATCCTAAACCCAAAACCCTATATACCCTTTTCATCGTAACTTAAGTTAAAGTTCCTTAACAGCAACCCAGTCACGGGAACCACACGACCAGTTCCCTCCCAGCTGGTGTTCATGGGGAGAATGTAGGAGACTAATATGAGGGAGTAGACAATATACCTTGGTTTAGGTTCTAATGTGATTTGGGGGGCTAGGGTTTAGGGTCCTCAGGTCATCTGCAAGGATTTGTGGAAACAAGTGGGGCTCAAGGTTTAAGGATTATAGAGAATAGGGCACAAGGTTCAGGCATCCAGTATCTGCAGAGCTGCTTTATATTGCGTTTCATATTCAACAACCAACTAATTACATACGGGTGCCTACGGGAGAGTGGGGGAGTGGATCCCTATAGCAACCCTTATGTACTCCCATAATGGTACCTATGTTCACTTCCCCACTCCCCCTTAAGCACCAGTAAAGCTTGCCCGCAAAAAAGGGTAAGATACCACAAGTCGATACTGGCCATCCTCGGAAAGACGTAGGCTACCGAAAGCCTGGGTTGCCGTTGAGAATTTTTAAGTAAGTTACCAGAATATGGGGTTTTAGTACGTTGAAGGGTTTACTTATTAAGGGACTTATTATCATTACTGTTAGAATCATTATTTCTATCCCAAACCCTATACCCCCGATATATCCTTATTAACCCAGAAGCCATAGGAGACTTCCTGCAAGGGTCCAGGTGAGTGAGCTCGAGATCGTCGCTTGCAACTCGAAGATGACTCGCATCTTCAGGGTCTGTTCACTTAGGGTTTATAGTCCCCCTTAAGTAGATAGAATATGGGGTATATGGGGACCTTAGTATAGTTTACCCAAAGCCATATTCTATCTACTTAAGGGGGACTATAAGGTTTAGGGATTGAGGGTTTAAGGTCTAAGCGGCTTAGGGCATAGGCTCACTTCCCAAGTAGCCCAATATCCCTCAATTCGGGAATATACCTTAAATCATCTTAAGGACCCCGTATACTTTAAGGTATCTTCAATAATTATGAGGGATTGCGGGGATGACTGACCGCTTCATAGCTAGCGTAACACATGTCCTACTACCTGATAGAACGCTGCCGGATCCTGAAGTACCAAAACAAGCCAGCACCTGAACCCGGAAGCCCTGCGCAGCGCTGGTTTGGTATTGTAAGGCCGGAACTACCTGCAAGCATTTCGACTTGAAAGCTTGGGTAAGGTGCCATATTTACGCCCAATCATGACATACCTGGACGGATGCCCTGCCTATTTTGGGGATATACCCCGGGCAGTATAGGACAGAATCCCCAAAAAAGAAGGACATCCAGAGTGCAAGTACTTCACAAAGCGCCACCCACAATCTCCTCAAGAGTCCCAGCTGCAAAAAGGCGGCATCTTGTGAATGCACGACCCTTCTTCCCAAAGCGTCCAGGCCACCATACAAGTCCCGGGCTTCTTACAAGATCTGATATACTCCCCTCAGCCGAACATGCGGTACCCCATTCTTCCGGGCTACTTATACGCCTTGTTTGAGGGTACGGGGCGTCAAGGTGGGAATTGCAGAAGATCCAGCGCCGCGGTTTAGGGTTTAGGGTTTAGGGTTCCCTCACCCAAACCCTGAACCCTAAGCCCTGAACAGCCCCACGCCACCTGTATCGCCGACACCGACATCACCAAAATGAAGAGATTGAAAACCACAATCTTGTTGGCCATTCGCCACCTAAGTGCCTTCACCTCTGCCCGGATCATCTCTCTGCCTCTGCCTGTTCAGGGTTTAAGGGCTTAGGGTTTAAGTCTTAGGGTTTAGAGGGATGAGTGTTTAGGGTCTTAAGGTTTACGGATTTAGGGTTCAACTGTTTAGGGTTTAGGGTTCAGGGTTAAGGTTTGGTGTTTAGGTTTCAATTAGTAAACGCCTCGCATCATAAACCCTATCCAACCCCCCATTGATACATAACCCCCCCTTGTACATGGTACTACAATGGGGGTGTTTACCTCAGGAGGACTCCCGACCCTGTAAATGTGGTATAACAGGAATATCAAAAGACCCGACCGATATAATCACTATTCTCCCTCAGAGTCACTATTAGTGGGGGGTCCTCCTAATGTTCACCATTCAAGAAGCTGGGGCTTATGGCTCGGGGTGGTTAACCAGGCTGCAGGATTTGGGGTTGAGTGTTTAGTGTGGATTAAGGGCAGGCCCACCTTGATAGGAACTGAATGAGGATCTTACGGTCTAGTGTTTAGGGCTTATCTTGCATGCCCTGAATACCTTGTGCCTTTGGAGATATGGTAATATCGTATTACATTAATTCTGTAATCAACCATATCTGACCCTCAATTAAGGAATAAGCCTTTGGAGGGACTATCAGGAAACATGTGGATCTGTAAAGCAACTTGAAGGATTTCGCAGCGAAGCCTGTACCCGACCTCCTAAAGACCTAAAACCAGGGCCTATGTGCCAATCATTTTTCTGTGGTACAGAGCCAATATTTTGGATACTTGTGGGATCTAAAACTAAACCCTACATGACCGCTATATATAAACCCGTTAAAGGCTAAAGGAACCTATGATTACGGGTATTCGGGAGGTGCAGGCACTTCTTGCTTGGGATGGAAACAGAGGAGTGGCTCCTAAAAGGGCCAGGAGGCTAGAGAATCAAATTCTCAAGGGGGTAGTTCAGCAGACCCTCTTAATCTGAGACGGCTCTAGTTTGTTTCTAATCGCGTGTAAGTGGATTTGTAAGTAGTTTTCACTATGGTTTGTGATTGGCTTTAAGGGGTTTGAGCCGATTTTGACCAATTACACATCGGCTTGAATACGTTTTCATTTGTTTCTAACTGACGTCTTGCTGCTCATTGATTTCGGCTAGACTTTGCATGGATTTAGATCAGGTTGTAATTGATGTCAGTTGGTTGTAAAGGCCAAGGATTTGAACACAATAGTCAAGCTCTATTACTGTGAGCCCAGCCCTTCCTTGAAATCCTGAAAAATAGAAATACTTCATATAAAGCCGAAGGCTCTCCCTTCCCCTTATTGACTTTAAGAGCAGCCGTAGGACCTCCAGATCCTCCCTACGTCCTGCTGGTGCTGGTGCTGGCGGTGGTGCTGG
>CAJNIZ010003162.1:11079-24279 GCA_905231905.1 Symbiodinium pilosum | reverse complement strand
AGTCTTGTTGCGCCTATCTATTGGTCTCGTGCCAGCCGCTGAAAACCCTCAAGGTTTCGCGTTTAGGCTTTCGTGCTTTCTCCGCCACTGGGTCGGCGGACTGAGCCGGAGGCTCTTAAGTATCTATTGAAGAAAATCCACAACGAGATAATGACCAAATAATATGAAAATTCGTATGTACGAGCCGATAATATATATCAATAATTTAAGATCGTACGTGCTCTATGTAATCGGAAGATTTTCGCAGATAACCAAAGAGACATAATTCGCAATCTTGGGATGCGGCCCTTTGATCGTGCGTGCCCGCATCTAGCCCAATCTTTCCGCCTCATTTATNNTTTATCTCTCTTGGGCTATCTGCGCGGCGGCTCGGACCCAAAGGAGCGAATGTTTCGCCGAATTGAGAACCGGAATGATCCCACGCGATAGAAAATTAATTGACAGAGCTCGAGTCAAACCTCCCCAAATTTGCCGAAATTTGACGGACTATTTAGGGGGAGGGTGGTTTTTCATAATCAGAACCCCCCTTAACCAGAGGTAAGTCTAAACCCCAAACAAGTTTTGACCAAGGTTTGCCGCCATGAAGCCTGTAGGATGTATCAGCCTTTGTCCGATGAATCGGGAGTCTGCCGTTGAGACCGTAGTTGAGGCCTGCTCAAGTGAGCTGCTTACTCAGAAACCCTAGGTAGCTTTAAACTATACCATTTACAAATGGTTTTGTTGCTCACTCGGTTTCTGAGTGCCACAATTACTTCTGGGAGACAGATCGTCCGGACTTCCGCCTGGCCTATGCCAGTTGCAAACCGTAACAACAATATGGGTCCATAGCCTTCCCTACGTATGGGCCCCAAGCAGCACCTGAAATGGTAAACAATCAAGGCCCAAAGTGCCTATGTAGGAACATGCAGCAACCCATCTGGGCCCATCAGCAAAATTAGGGGTACCATTTTGGGGGGTCACAATAACAAGACTATAGTATTTTGGCCAAGTTATCTTCTATTCAGATACTTTGACCCTTTAGGCGTATACTGGACACCCATGCGCCTCAGTTTAGGCGGATGGCCGAAACCTCCACGTGGCGGCCGCGCAGTGGTGGAGACGCCTGCGCCATGCATCATCTCTCTCTCTCTGGGGGTTTCCCAAAAATCGGGCGTACCATTTTGGGGGTCCCCATAATACGGACTATAGTATTATTTTGGGGTCTATATTTCGGGGGCGGGAAAAGACCATATAGATATACACACACATACAAGCCAGCAATGCAATGACATGTAGTCCCCTGCTTATGAGCTTTCATGCTAAGGTGGGGGTCGGTGAAGTTGTCCCGAACCCATGCACCAAGCTGCGTTACGCTTACCATCAGACGTCTCTCTGGATAGATGCTCTTGTGCGGCAAGCAGGAGCAGGCGAAGAATAAGCTGCAAAATATTGCAGCTTGAAACAGCTCTCGCCTCCTTTCGTCACCTCTGCGCCCAGTAACCCTTGCAAACCTGGAGTCTGTCCCCATCCTATATCCATTGCGGTCAACACTCCAGCTCAAAGTCTTTTTGCGTGGCAGCACGAAAATGTTTGATCTCCCAGTTAGGACGCTGAGCAAGCCTGCCAAGTGCGAGGTCTAGGAACGATGTGGATTCACGTCACGAAAATCAACGCGGCTGATTGCGACATCACAAGCGACAGAGGAGGCTGTAAAACCTGACATATACGCCTCGCACCCGCACATCCGAAGGGCGCCACTCTACTCGCAGATGCTTTTTAGGGACCATGCAGGACTGTCTATTCTCTTAAACTTCGGAACTTTAGTTTGCTTGGTGACCAGAATGGACAGTGTTCCCTGTCAAGCATCAGGAAATCTAGAGGATTTCGCCCTGTCCGGAAGATTTCTTCATCTTCCTCATGGTTTCAGATGCGCTGAACCAACCACCGTTCTGCTGGTTCAGGGAGAGAATGTGCTCCTGGCAGGTTTCAAGGTGTCAATCCCGATCGCGACCCTTCAGAATTTTGGGCTTGCAGACCCAATGCTCGTACCTGAACCCCAAAAGTATGTTAGATCATTGCCTTTTGGGCCGTTCTCATGGATTTTGGGCTATTAGTTTGCCTACTTTTGGGGCCCAGGTAAACACAAGAATGACCTTATGGCCTGACAGGCTCAGGCAGAAGGCAGTCCAAGGTTTTGGACAAAGCAGATGCGAGCAATGTAAGCTGCAAGCTGCACTCAAAGACACCCAACCGAGCCCCAACACCCTTCTAAAGCCAGAACAACAAATCTCAATCTGAGACCCTCATGCGGCTTCCCAGTTGGGTGCTTATCAGATCATGCTCGCCCCTTACTAACTAGCCTCTGTCAATGGTGACCTGGGTCTACAGTGTCATAGTTTCTACGCTGCCCTCGTGAAATCATGATCTAAAGAATTGACCAACGACTGCCATGGCAAGCATTTATACACCGTGGCACTTGCCATTAACACCTGAAAGAAACCTGTCAATAGCGCAACGCGCAAGGCACCCGCAGCTTGGATCGTCGTGAGCGCAGCATGTTGCGTGACAAGCTCTCCACGCGCTTGAAAGGTGTGCGCTTCCTTGAGTTCTGTCCAGGACATGCAGACATGTAAAGAATAGAGAGCGGGCACCCCTTCTCTAGCAAAGGGAGATAACTCAAGGAGGAGGATGGAGGAGGGTATCTTGGACTAGTCGTGATGGAGGTATGGTAGGATGGAGTAGGCTTCTGTATGCTGCGCGCTTCTGCGCAATGACATGGCCTACAACCTTTTTTAACTGCATTTATGAACTCTTGATAGATGTCTGCGGGTGACTGGCCTTTGTTTCTAGGTCTCAGGTGACATCTGAGGCACCCTCTAAAAACAGGCCACCGGCTGTTCAGGATTGTCACATCACTTCCTCAAATGGCTTCCTGAAAATCTCAGTTGTGCGGCTCATAGGCCTGGGGTCTATAAGGCCTATAGGCACTGGCGCGTGGGATGAATCACACTAACCTTCTTTGCTGAGCATAAATTTGAGTCACGCGCAACAGATAGATCTCGACTGTTGCCACGTATACTTTTGTATGCTTTAGGTAGATGTTGAAATTCAGGGTTCTCCACCCTACATGAGCCTGTATGAAGGCAGTGGAGCATGATTCTTGGTATTGGCATTGAACCTCACGGACCGGTCCCGTGACTGGTCCCTGCTGGATCCACCCTCGGAGCCTGAGAACGCAAAAGATCTCTGAACTGAACTTAATCCCTAGATACCCTTATAGTCCCTACATACCACTACATAATCTCTAGGTACCCCTAAATTGCCAAGCTTTGTGCCAGCTTGGCTTCAGAAGCACACGCTCTTTCGGCTTGCCCGGAGAATACAGGTAGGGTATCCCACCATTTGCCTCAGTTGTAGCCGTCAAGGCAGCTTGTCTGCAAAGCATCTCCGATCTGCAAGTATTATAGCTAACACTGAATAGTTGTGTCCATTTCGTTTTCCATATTCTTTTCCATTTGATTCTCCATTATCTGGGGGTAATATCCCTAAACCCTAATAGCCCCAGAACCCTAAACCCCACTATATTATTGTAGTTTCCACCTTCTTTTCCATTATCCTTATATAACCTATATAACCCCATGATAGTAATCAGTGCTGAAAAGGTTGCTTGAATGGATCAAGCTCTGCTGCGGCCTTAATGAAGATTCCTACGTGGCACTAGGACCCTTACTCAGGGTTAACCCTCAGGTACTTATAACAGCAGTATAAGGGGATCCCAAAGGGTTAAGGGTCTAAGGTCCAAGCTAAGTCCCACGGGGATTCTATATGGTGCAATACTGGTCTGCCTTATTGATGAATACTTCCAGGGAAGTGAGCAGCCTTAATCTCCTTGCCTTCAAGGCGATGTTTCTTCTTGAGCTCTGGAGTATCAACACGCGGACTCGCACCTCTAGAGGGATATTCATGCCCACAAGAAAAAAGAGGCATGCTGAAAGGCCTGTAAGAGAGTGTCCTGTCCAAACTAAGATTCGGTAGTTTCCATAAAAAGTGGGACGCCAATATAGACGCTACAGTCGTCACTCTAGGGCAACTCGAAAGGTAACCCTATTGTTGGGATACCAAAGCCCTATCAACTCTATATAGAATCCCAGTGTCCATTTCCTTTTGCATTTTCTTGTCAATTTGATTCTCCCTGCTTGGGGGTAGTATATCGCAAAAAGTTGGGGAGACCCTAAGCCCCAGTATTAACCCTAAACCCTATATATCCCCTACAATCCCTGTAAAGAGTACCCCTAACTTTGGGAACCCCCTGCCCTTGCAACCAAGGTAACTGGCTCAAAGACGGGAACGCGTATCCGCTTCTCTCCGAAATGTTCGCTGCCCTCGGAAATTGTCTTCCAGCCTACCAGCTTCTCCTGCCATGGATGAACATACTGGGGGGTTAGTAGAGAAATGAAGGAATATGTTAAACAGGAAGTACATAGCGATCAGAGGCTCTTATTCCGTACTTACCACCAGTAAGTAAAAAGATAAGCAGTGTCGAAGCCATTGCTGGTAAGTTTGCCTGGGCAAATGAATGAAATCTACACACAATGAATAGAGTTCGCCTTGCCAGAATAAGAAGTGAAACATAGCACGCGGTGCGTTTGGGTGGAGTTGAGTTACCAGTTGGTTTATAACTTGCGTAAGAAGATGTCCTGAGGGGACACGTGCTCTTTTGCCATGGTGTGTAACTGCAACAGTGTGCAGTCATCCCTAAGCCCTAAACCCTAAACCGTGTACCAAAGTCTATCGGGCAGATTTAGAATGGGCCAAGCCTGATGTGTCGGTTTGCCAGCCTGCGATCCTGGCATGACCGCAGCATATGTTACATACGGTCCTATGGTAGTTGCCCTAGACAGGGAGACCCCAATCTAGATCCCCAAATACTATAATCCTTATTATCAGTACCAGCAAAAAAATACCCACAAATTTGGGCCCCCTAAAGCCTGTATAATCCCTATATAACCCCTGTAGAAACCCTCTATAGCCCCTGTTAAAGGTCCCCCCTGTTATAGGTACCCGTAAATGTGGGACACACCCACATGCCAAAGAAGGGCACCCAAGGCCACGCTCGCAGATGATCGCTTGCCTGCTTTTCTATGAACCTCAAATTTTCAAGTGAGCTTGTCTAAACTCCTAGTATTCCCCTTCATGAGCCCCATAATAGTCTCCTGTATAATCCCCTATATAAACCCCCTTTAAGGAGTTTAGATTATAGCTCAAATGCTGGTGTCTGCAAAGCTTGGGTATCTTATGCTTTGGCCTTCAGCATGGAGGTTGTGCTGGAGAGCATGTGCACGAGATGACGCAAGACTCAGACGTGCAAGGAAAGGCTCAAAGGACATAGTCAGCCAGTGTGCAGGCGCAGCGCAGACCAGTACCCAAACCCCCAAAAGTAGGTAAAATAATGGCCCCAATCCCCTTAATATAGCCCAAAGGGCCATTATTCTACATACTTTTGGGGTTTAGGTAACAACAAATCATCGGTGAATATGATCGAGGCACAGCTGCACGGCATCGAGGGAGAGGAGATAAAATTAATGCGTCGAATTTGCATCACTTCACCCCTACCCCAGCCCAAAGCCCCTGGCAGCCTTCTTGGGATCGATTTGCGGCATCCATCCGAAGCCTTACTTGTCTCACATTCAAGGAGCATGTTCGGGTGCCAGGGTTTCGAATTCAGAGGCCTTTCTTTGGGGCACGGTTTTTGGGGAGTGTCGTGCGTCCTTTCAATTCGGAGACATTCCTGCTTAGATTCAATGGTTGATATTTTTTAGGTCGACGTCGACTGAATTCAGAAAGGGGTTGGGATCCAATGGGATCCAAGCTCACGAGGGTTTGGCAATTGGCCTTCTCGAGCTTTGGATGGGGCGTGGACTTATATCCTGGCTCTGCATCCGTCACAAGGTCCTTACGAAAGCAATCAGAAGCCCCAAAGTCCTAAGCTTAGTCCAAAACACGGACCCCCCAGCCAGGAAGCCCGGGAGATCACCGCCCTTCACAAACTGCTCGCGCCACCAGTTGCGCTCCTCAAAAACAGAGCAAATTGTAAGGTGGGCGTCGATCTTCTTGGCTTCGACGACTTTATCTGGCTCAGGATTTGAGGTGTGAGCCCCACGGGAGTGCTTTCAAGATTCCTTAGCTGCTGCCTAGTCCTCACAGTTTTAGGAGTTCAATGGGTGTCCGGCACTCTCAGGCGACAGAGCTTCTGTAACTTATGAGGCACGATTGTTTGAGCCCAGCATCATGGTAGCGAGGGACTGAGGTACCTGTGTGTAAAGTCTGTATTGGGACACACACTTCCTTCTCTGACCTCTAATCATCTAAGCAGTAGCTTGTTGAAAGGACTGCAGGGCGTGCTACCCGGTCACCACCCTCATCCTTAGGTTCAGCCACAATGATGCACCTTGCCGCATGCCAAGCTGGAAATATTCCCCTGTCAGACGTTCATGGAAGTTGCTTCATGGAAGTTGCGGAAGAAATTGCTGTTTGGTCCCTACATCAATGATGACAGTGCCAGGAACACCTAGTGATCTTGGCAGAGAATTTCCAAGCCAGTCTATGCCACCCCAAAGCCCTACTCACACTAACAAAGAAGACCATAGGGTTTAGGGTTTAAGGTTTCGGATGGTTGATTCCAACAATGAAGGACCTCGGGTATGAGGATTGCTTCCATGAGATCCGCAGAAATGCAATTTCCCAAACGATGCTGCACTGAGGTGTCGAGCCTTCTCAGCGCTGGAGCTATCCATACCAACCGTCCGTACTCGTGCCTGCAGGTCTCGTTGCAGAGTTGAAGAGCTGGGTAGATGATGGGGCTTGGTTAGCGTGCTACGTACCATCAGCTGGAATACACTCCAGCAATGCCAAACTACGGCAGATGCTCACTGGCCCGGAATAATGCATGCAATCTGGATCTCTAGCTACATAGAGGAAATCTTAACATGCGTTCCTAATCTTTGATGTATGTTATGTGGCCCTCAACAAAGGCATTGCCGAAGCCAAATCTGCTCCACTAAAGGCTAAATCCACACAATGCTAAAGCATAACTATAACTTTGTAAGAGCAACGCCACGAGTCAAGCTCTTGTCATGGTCCGCAGCCCGAACTTGCATTAAACAACGCATTCTCAAAGACGCAGGCGCGTTCTTAGGGCTTGGCTTGCAAGGGGGCTATGGTGTTAGCATGCGGGGATTTCCATAAATGGGGGGGGGCCCTAAACACACCCCAATACAGTATCATAGTTAGTCTTGGGACTCCGGAGGCAAGGGGGGCCTTCATGTTTAGAAGCAACCAAAGCTTCAGGGGCAATCTACCCACACCAATGATGATCTCACTCTCCAGCGAAGGTTTAGGGTTTAGGGGGAGTAGGGCTTAGGGTATAGGGTATTTAGGGATTAGGAGGATTAGGGTTTGGGGTTTAGGGTTCAGGGAGAGCTGAACCTACCTCTGGGGAGCTCCACGATCCTTCACGCATGTTATATCCTTTGATTAGGAGAAATGCTTTCCTCGACCTCAACCCTCAATACTCTGAGCAGTAGTAACCTGTCGCCTAATAGCCTAAATAGAGATCTGAATGTCAAAGAGTGGCACAAATTACCCCTAGAATCATTTCTCAGGACCCCTTGGCGACTATGCTCCCCTTGAAGATTTAAGCGGGCCGCTGCGCCACTTCCCACGTAGATCAAACGGCACTTCACACCGTACGTCCGACAAACGCCTCACCGTGCTAATGATTTGGAACCATTGGGAACTGCGTTTCGAGGCTTACGGGACTCAACACCGCAGCTTAGACCGGGTACACAAAAAAGAAACACATTTTCAAAGGGGTCAAGAAGAACCTCGATACCTTGCGACTTTTTCTTCTTTTCCCCTCCAAGTCGCAGCTTTGTAAGTAGAGGTCTCCAACATGATGATTGCCGAAGATGACGGTCCCAAGCACTTTGAATGTGTATGAACGCTGAGGACAACTTGCGAAACCTCCCCATACTCTCTGCATGATCCGTACGTATGATCACCGGTCTTCTGACAAAACTGGCTGCTTTGCACAGCTGTGCATAAAACACATATCCTGAATCCTGATCGTAACTCATTTAGCATCATACTTAACAGACTTAATCTGCTCTTCTAGGTACTATGCCATGTAGCATGGCGATTCTGATGTGTTGTCTTCCTGTCATCAAAACGGACATGCTTGTTGTAGACCAGTACTCTTTATGCTTCAGTCTATGAGTAGCATCATCTGTATTGCGCTTCTATGTCCACTATGATGATGCTATAATATCCTATTACTTAAAGCTGCGGCCTGCAGACAAACAAAGACCCCTGCACTTTCAGGATTCCTTCCTTGTTCTCATGAACTCAGCAAAGCGCATCCGAGGGGGATCGGTAAGCCTTTATGATAGCCTCCCATACTCAAATCCGACTGTTGCACTCATCGTGGCAATACATGGGGTGTAATGCATCAACGAAGCGGTAACTAATAAGTATTCCGAAGCTTCTCGTACATGGCGTCTTGACATCTTGGTTCTGGGTGCCGTGACAGCCAAGGTGCAATGAGAATGAATTCCAAAGGACACTTGGAGATCCAAGCCTCAGACCCTAAACCCTAAACCCTAGGCATATCCAAAATACACAGAAGACGAGAGGCGCAAGGCTTCAGAGTTGGCGTCCTCTTCAAATGGACCATAAACATTCAGCCAGAGGGCGACTGATGTTGGGGTTTTGGAGCCCATTTAACCTGGTTTAGGGTTTAGGGTTTAGGGTTTAGGGGTCACCCTCAGCGAGACCTTGTAGAGAACTGAAATTCACAGCCTCAACGAAAACACTGCCTCCCGCATCCACACTCGGCAACCTAAGACTCGCATCTTTAGGAAAAGAATCTTCATGTGAGCCATAGTCTAAACTCCTAGTATCCCCCTGAATATACCCTATAATAGTCCCCTATATAATCCCCTATATAACCCCAATATATAGTAGTTTCCATTTGATTTTCCATTATCCCCATATAACCCCTAATATAAACTATATATAATCCCCTATATAACCCCCCTTTAAGGAGTTTAGACTATAGCTCATGTGGGAAGGCCAAAGAACTTGCCGGAGTTGGGCTTGTGTTTGAAGCTGTTGCAAAACCCTCCATGTTTAGGGGTTAGGGCTTGGGTTTAGGGTTTAGGGTTTAGGGTTTAGGGTTTGGGTTTAGGGTGTCTTGGCCTTTCTTTTACACGCTGAGAAACTTTCTCACTGGTGGCCAGTAGGAATTATGGGAAAATACGATGTAGTGATTACATAAGGGTTGTGATGTATTCCCTTATTCCCTGCTATCCCCCAGTAAGCTTAGGAGAGACTCTGAACATCTGTGTCCTGCTGGGAAAACTTGCCCCAGGAAGCAGCCCATGGGCGCGTGCCGGTGCCTCAGCTTGCCAGGCTTCCTAAATCCCCTTAGGGTTTAGGGTTTAGAGGGTAGAGGGTGTAGGGGGTTTAGGGTTTAGGGGCTTAAGGTTTAGGGTTTAAGACTTTCCAAGTGAGCATGAGCAAGTACTGATCAGCTTCTCAGTGGCCACCTAGGACTTACTACCTGCATGACCTTGATACACTATAGGACCATAATTTCTTAAGGTACATAGGGTCATGCATGATTCAGAATCCACCATACGGTATCCCATTCGTTCTACAGACAGGTCCGCTTAAATTGCCTGATCTCATCCCATCCTGGTGAAACTCTGGAGGTTCTCTTCCAACTGCACCCTGTTATAGTCACACAGGAGTTATACAGTCCTTGTCATAGAGGTTGGGGTATCTAAAGCCTGCTGGTTTACAAGAAGAGCCAGTAGGGATAATACGGGTATGCTAATGGCAGAGTATGCGAATGCTTCCATGCTTTGTATCTAAACAAGGTACTTTGCACATCCTCTACTTGTTCGAACCCTGACGAAAAGGACACGCAATTTGGGACATTACACATTTCCCGTTACCCGCTGAGTTGGCGACGCTGACTTTGCTCGCCGACGGCCAACGCCTGAAATTGGGCTCCCCTAACCCTAAACCCCTAAACCCCCAAACCCTTAAACCCTAAACAGCTTCTCCCCTGCTTTCAATCGGTGCTCCTAGGCCAGCAGTCCCCAAAAAGAGGCTGTCTAACCACCGGTGCCATAGGGCTGAAGCCATTGGCATGAATAACAAGGAGGCTCAAGTAATCACTCTTTTTGGGATGCCTTGAACTAGGTGCGGGATAGGGCAGTTACATGATTTGGACTCTCAAGACAAACGGCAACTCCAGCGTGGATACCCCGAGGAAAAGGTGTGCGCAGCTGAAGCTACTCTGCTAAGGCACATGCAGGACTCACATGCGGGACTCAGCCGAATTGATCTGGATAGGCTGGCTACGTTCAGACAATGGTCATTATCCTTGAAGCTGTCAGTTGACAAACACAAGGCGTTTCGGGTGTCGGGAGAGGGTGGAATGCCGCTGTGGTTTGGGTCTCAGAAGCATGCAAGGGTTACAGGTGGTTGTCAAACTTCCTAGTTTCTTAGTGTCAGATTTCGGCAAAAGCTCTAGCGAGCTAGCATGCCTTGTTTGGCTGCTTTGGATGCTCAATGTGCATCCCCGTTTCCAGCCAAGGAGGTTTTTGTCAGTGCAAGTACCAGTCTGGGGCCCCAGAGGACCACAAACAGAATTTGACTACACCTCAAAAGCTGTGCGGACCGAGGCCTGCGATAGCAAATGCTACACAACTGGCAAACAGTCCTTTCAAAATGTCAGGCATTTATGGTGAATCCGGTTTCAAAGCAATCAGTCATAACTTGTAGGCAGTGCCAATCTTAAACCTGGCCCCATGCCCTGAACCTAAGCCCCTACAATTTGAACTGCAAATCAAAGGCAAGTCGGAGGCATTGGGACTGCTTGGGCTCTGTTACATGGGAGTTTCTCAGCCGAGGGGCCCCTTCTTCATACCAAACTACTTGGAAACTGCTTGGACCTTTCGTCTAGATGCCAAAGCCCCTCCACAAGAGAAATCACAAAGCAAAGAAAGTCCTGCAAGCGGACATGAAGCCTGCAGCCCAAACCGCGACTGTAGCTCAACAACAGAAACACTGACCCACCCTCTTTATTCCCACCAGTACATTATACTTCAGCCCTATTAAAGGAGACTCCCCCAAATGAGCCAGCAGAATCGTCAAGCTTGAGCTGGAAGCCTTGTTGTCTGGTTTCTGCAGGAAATCTGCGAAGCTGCTGCCTTCGCTCTAGCTTCCATAGGTCTCAAGGCACTTGTGGGCCAGCAGATGATAGTGTGTTGTGCTTTTCGTTCAATGTTCTAGGGTCCGCTCTTCCGATTCTTGCCACAATTCAGGGTCATGTTCGGGATGGACTGCTCAGGAGAGGAGGCGGGTGACCGGGCCGACGATGAGCCAGATCATCTTCAGTGTGATTGAAAAATGTCTACACAAAAGAGTTGCGTTCGACCCGCTCCATTGCCTGAACTTGAAGCTTTGGACGTGCCTTAGGGGACCCTAGTTTGCAGAATGAATCCTTTTCACTCGCTCAACTAAGCCTAAGCGTCCAAATCAAACAGCTGTCCAACTGTAAGAAGAACTGCCGCACCTGAACGCCTCGGCCGGATCCCTACTTTGAATTGCAAGCTATCGCTTAGGGAACTGCCCATGCTATGCCCGGGCGCCAGCTCTTAGAGCTGACTTGTACAAGATGAGCGGGGCTCACGGTACATCATGTTGACGCTCAGGGTTTAGGGCCACTAGGGGGTGAAAGCCTCCTCAATTTGTACAAGGAAAAAGCCGTGTAGAAAACATCTAGTCATCTAGATCCCGGAGTCTTGCGGTTCGGAACCCTGCTCTTCCTCCGCCTACAGCTATGATTCTCACTACACCACTGTTACTACGCTTTCTACTCATCCTGATCGTTAGATGCCACTCGCCCCATGAGAATAAAATCGCCCCACGCTGCCCCACGCTCTGGATCATACAGATACTCCATTTGTCTGGTTACATGGATTACAGCATATTACGGGAATATTTGTTTAGATTGCAGCAACTGTTAGTTCAACGCCAAGCTGCAGTCTTCGGACCACTCAATTCCCTGGGCCAGGGGGCACCATGTTTCCCTTCCTCCCTCTTCTACATGACCAGGGCAGGATTAGAACATGTGAGGACTAGCTATGGCAAGGTATAGCAAATACGAAGATCATCTGGAAATCATCAGCTTTTTGCAATTGGATCCGTGCATGACTTCGGGACCGGGGAGGGAGAGACCACTTCTTGTGGAAAAGTTGGCAATTTGCTGACGGTTAAAGTGGCCGCCAGACCAAGAATGTGATATCGTAGACGTCCAGTGAGATCCAGGATGCAAAGCAACCTGGCTTTGATTAGGGACTAGGGTTGAGGGGTCAAGTTAGGGTTTAGGGATTCAAGAAGATCCGCTGCTTATGCGCGAAATGAGCTTGAGCTGGACCTTTAGCCAAGGCAACTCAACAGAAAGGAAACAGTAAGAATCATGGCCCTGCTCATGACATTGCTCATGATTCGTTATTCTGTAGCCAGAGCCAGCATAAGGTAAAGCGCGTCTACTGCGACGATGATGATGATGATGATGATGAAAGTGGTAATGATACTCAGGACGATGACCACATGATGAAGGCAGGCCACTGATGTGTTTAGCGGACTTCATTACTGAATTGCAGTCCGGTGAAGTGATGACTATTTGCATGAGGAAGGGTCGCTGGTCGTCAAATTGGGTTTTTGGGAGTTCTAAAACCCTACCAACTGTAACCTAAGTTTCTGCTCTTGCATGGCCTGCAGCAACCCTGCAGCCCACTCCGGAACGCCATCCTGCACTGGTTATAGGTAATGGCTGAGCTCACAGGGACGCTAAGGGGGTCTAAGGATGTGTTCAGAGGCGTACTGTACAAGGAGAAACGTTGGCATCAACCTTTGGAGGTGTTTTGGGGGCTTCAAGTCTTAGAACCTTAGCCAAAGCCTCGGGTCCGGTGAATTTGAGGTGTATAATCAAAGCAGAGCACAAACCTAGCGAAGCCCTCTGACGAGTTGGCACATGGATCACCTAAGCTCAGACACTCAGAGCCTTGACACCCCAGGTACAGTCCCCCATTTCACCTCTTTATAACCCCTACATAACCCTAGTATTACCCCAATGGGTACAATGTA
>CAJNIZ010003162.1:0-10979 GCA_905231905.1 Symbiodinium pilosum | reverse complement strand
GCGCAAATACTATAATATTAATGGTATTTGGGCCCTAAAAACCTATTATTTGGGTCCTTGGACCCTGAGGGAATAGCTTCCAGTGTCTTTACGCTGAGATGCCTCATATCAAGCACGTGTCCATGCCGGGCGATCCGAAGCTTGCACGGAAGCCAATACTGTTCTACAAGGCATCTCTAGAGTCATATGGTAGTTTCCCAAANNAATTGGGGGACCCTAATATAGACCCCAATATACTATAGTCCAAAATATTGGGACCCCCAAAATGGTACCCCTAATTGTGGGAAACCTCCATAAGGCCTTGAAGGTGAGAATTATGTCACTGGACGGATGGTACTAATCCCCAAACCTAAGCCAGAACATCCCGGAGGCAGAACCTGAATACAACCTGAACTCTCCAATCCCAAAGCCCCTGCTCAAGCAGGGAACGACGGCTCTCACAAGTGAGGTTCCCTAACGTACTCCTAGCTACCCACCCACCGCCTGCTACTATAGCCAGCTCTAAGTATGAAGAACCCTCAGCCTCAACGGAGCTGTGGTAGACTGTGGGATCTCTCAGCTCTTCCAGAAGCCGGAATGCGTCCTGCACCTCCGCAGGCTTGCGCACACCACGCTGCGGTCTCAGGTCTCACGTTGCTCAAAATGGAGGGTTGCCTGCGGGGATTTCGGTGGGTATAGAGACAGGTTGCTCAGGAATTTTGGGTGCTCGTTCCTGGGGCTTCTATAGGACTTCGGGAAACATTATGACCCTAGTATTGTGAGACATTGTGAGACCCAGCCAACTGGGATTTCTCAACTACTTGGGTGTATAACCCCCGAGATACAAAAGTCCCTACTAAAAGAACCCTGCAAAAGGGATCCCCCAAACCCTAAACCCTAAAACCTAATATGCTGGTAGTTCCCATAAGTAGGGGTACACCCCATATGTAAGCCTCAAGATATTATACGCCTTGTTATGAGAACCTCCAAAAGGTACCCGTAATTTTTGGAAACCCTAATGCTGGTTGAGGAATTTCTGCCTCGGGGCTGCGGATTGAGAACGTGGTGCTCTAGACATCACAAGAAGTGCGTGTTTGTGAGCATTAGGGCCCCACGGCCCCGCGTATGTTGTATAGTTTTCGAGTTAACGAAGCCGAATATAATCTAGCAAAAGAGATGGGGAACTCACAGGAAGGTGTCTTGAGATGATGACTCCTTCTGAGGTTCGCAGCGGGCAGTACCAGACTCAAGTAACAAGCAGGTCTTGCTTGTTACTTGGGGGGGGGGGGGTACATCAGCAGAAATGACCATGGGACACAGACCCAATCCCAAAATACTACCCCAACCCCAGAACCCCTGAACCCTAAGCCCTGACTGTGTAAAAGCATCTTGCCGGCAGCCTTGCGAAGCATGGTGCCATCATCTCCGGTGACGTCAGGGTGCACCTGCCTGATCAGGGCAAGCGTTTCTTTGCCTGGACCACATAGATCTCAGTAAATAACGCAGACGCATGAACCAGCTTTGTGTTTAGCGCGGAGTTTACGCTTTGGAGCTTCACCCTGTTGCGTTCTCTTCTTACTGCTTCCTCTTGTTACGAAGAATCACGGTTACCTACTTGAGCAAGTTTGCGTTTGTAGAACTGAGGTTTGACCTAGGGGCTCCTCCCATTGATTTTTGTTGGCGAAGCATGTAAGCCCGAAGCGACTTGATACCTCATACTCTCTCAATACTAGGAGCTAAGAAACCTTTTTGGTAGGGCAGGATATCCACAATAAGCTGCGTAAACCAGTGCATTGGATGAGGCTGAAAGGGACAGAACTTGCCAACCCCGCATTCCACCAAGCCCCGGTTTTGGAGGTGTACAGTCCCCCTTAAGTAGCTGGAATATGGGGTCTATGGGGACCTTGTTGTAATAATCCCAAAGCCATATTCTATCTACTTAAGGGGGACTATACACATCCAAAATATGCGAGCACTAAGCAGGACTTTCTGTGGGGCCCATTGCACACCCACTGCCATATGAATATCTTCATCTCTGGATGCTTCAGCTTCTGGGTTTCCATGCAATTGATTCCCATGTCATGCCGTTGCATTATCCCAATATAACCCCAATATACTATACTATAGTGGCCGTTTTACCAAAATAACCCCCACACATACCTTATAATCTCTATGTAATCCCTATAATATAATATAATCCCCATATAACCACCATAATCCTTGTAGTTTCCATTTTCTCTTCCATTATTAACTCCTACATAATCTTTATATATATATATATGAACCCCATCAGAATCTGGCCTGATCCTCTCCTTGAAGGCCTTCTTGATCTCTAGCTTGGAGGATGTTGGTGGAACTCCCAGCTGCCTCCAAGCCTGGCTCGGACCAAGTGCCGTAAATATGTGGGGGTTTCCCAAAACTAGGGGTACCATTTTGGGGGTTAGTATATTGGGGTCTACATTGGGTCCCCTTATTTGGGGAAACTACCATATACCGCTGTTGGGACTTAGAATTTTAACGCTTTAGGGTACTTGGCTGGGATGCAAACAGAATATTGGTGCACCACGGGCTGATGCCATTTGGCCGCAGGACGTTGTTGGTACAAGTTGCTGATAACACTGTTTCGAGGTCCTTCGTGGTGAGAGACATGGCTCCCAAGGCAAGATTCCTCAGGCGATGTGTAAGCATGTGTACGCACACATCTGGAATACAGTGAAGTACTGTACAATAGCATACACATTCAACGAGCATTTCTGAAGAAGCAAAACTGTATGCCCAACCGTGAATTCTTGGCCCGTCAATATCCGTCAATGCACGCCACTTCAAATCGAACGTCTTCGAGCCTCCCCAACTGTCATCTTCATGGCGAATGCGGTCCTCGAGTAGAGCAATTCAGGAAGGTATGAGGTTATGGTGATGGCTTCTGGGGTGGCGCCTAGACTTCTCGTCGTGAAGCTCATGCTCTAGATGACTGCAGTTGTACATGGCAAAGGAAAACCCTAAACCTTACGATTTCAGGAATCTGCAGGCAGGACTTCCATCAGCCCCATCAATCAGATACCCAGATTCCCAACGTACAGTGACGCAGCCGCTGCAGCCGCAAACAGCGTCAGCCGCCTGTTGTGCAAGGAGCCTAGGGCAAGTAGGCTCAAACGCGCCAGTTATCTAGGCCAAAAATATGAACTCAATCTGAACCAGTGTCCTCTCATGCAACCCACTCCCGAGAGCAAACCTTGAAATGCGTGACCTGGACGACTGCCTGCCTTATCACCAGGTGGCCAACATTACAGGTCCCGCCGTGACTTCAAAAACAGTGGGCAGCAAGTAGATTAACAAAAGCAAAGCAGCGGCACACCCCTAACAGGCCACCATCACTCACCGTGCATCTGCGCCAGGATTTTGCTTAAGTCTGAACCCTCTGGAAAAGCGTGATGCGAGAGGGTAATACCCTGCGATGCAGCCTGCGCCATCTCGTTCGTTCGCGGACCGGGCCACTCCTTGACCAGCAGACTTTGCTGTTGGATTCTGTGGCTGTTAACATGTCTTACATTGCCACGGCCTCGCCTGTTGCTACAAGATACAGTCGCCACAGCTGCTGAACCAGCTGCTATGGGCACTCTAGTCATCAGTCGTCGTGATCCTCTGCAACACTTCAGGCACCACCATCATCACCACCATCACCACCCTCATCATCACCATCACCATCATCGTCATCGTATTCACCATGACCGTCGCTTAGCAGCAGTTGACAGGTCAACTTAAAGTTGGTGTCTGAAGCCGAGTTGCACAGCGTGAGGCCATGCATGTATGAGCCGCTTGACCAGGCTCTCGCAGCGAGACATGACTGGACCATCTGGATTAACGGACATGTGGTTAAAGGCTGGGGTTCAGGTCACGCTTGAGTCAGGGTGTATGCATGATCCTATGTTCTGCTGCTGACAGCAAGTGCATGGCAACAAACCATGTGGTAAAAAAGTACAATGCTAATGGTGTTGCCTACACCAGCAGACTTCGCTATGAAACAGCAGAGGAATAAGTTGTAAAATGGCTCAACTGCAGTGTATGACAGAGGTTGGCATGATACTGTCTTTTGATCTCTGTTGATATGAAACTTGAGCCAGAACATGCTTCAAGGTTTGCTGTACCAGCCGTGCTGAGTCGTGTCGCATGCGCGAAGGCCTAAGACCCGGGTGCTGCATGACTTCAGCTTACTATACTTGAGCGTGTGGGCTCAAGTAATTGAGGGTCGAGGGCCCTGCAAAGAGATCTCAACAAATGAGCCAATCCTGACAGACCATCGCAAAGCCATCATTGTGGTTGGCTTGCTTCACTTTTCTTGACTGAAGAAAGGGTACTGAGGGCAGCTGGGGAGCCTGATATCCCCAGCATGGGTTGCTCAACATGAAGGGCCGTCCGCTGCAAATAGCTACCAACATCCTGACTGAAATATTTCATAAATGCCGATTGCATGGCCAAGCTGATGCACGCCTGTCAGAATTAGAAGACAACCCAAACATAGAACCCTGAAACGCTTGAAGCGAACCAAGCAAAGGCCAACCGCTAGGTTTTCGCTGGGCCTCCAAAACTCGCTCTGCACAGCTTGCTCCCTGTCGCTTGGCTGTGTGGCGGTGTGCAGTAGATCTAACATCGTTACTCCTCTCCCGGCCTTCAAGCAAAATGCAAAGTTGAGTTGGTTTAGGGAAAGGCAAGCTTTGGCCTTACTCCGTTTGGTGTGGGATTGTAGGCTAGGTTGGGAGGTGTTTTTTGCTGGTCATTGCAACTGGTGTTTGGAAGTAGGGTTCGACTGAAGAATTCTTCTTATCAGGAGGTTGCGGCCCCTTTTGCGCCAGGTCCTTGCTAGTTGTCATTTACAGATTCTTGTGCGAAAGCTTGGTTCCTGGAAGTCTTGTACTTGATGGCCTTAGCCACCCTGGCAAGTATGCAAAGACGGCTTAGGGTCTAGGTATAGGGTTTAGGGTTCAGGAATTAGAGCCCAAACTTCTACTTAGAGCTCAGGGCCGTCTGGTCGGATGCCCGAAGGAAACAGACATTGCAAAGGGTTCATGGTCCAAGACTATGGTATAGAACATGGTCAAGGGTCCATCTTATCGGCTTGAACATCTGCGGCGAATACAGTAGCTAGATGTAGCTAGATCGCACACAACCTGACTCCTCAACGCACAATCTGATTCCTCATCACCGGCCACCACACCCTGAAAGCTGCAGCTTCCGACGGAAGGTGCCTTCCAGCCTGGCTCGCAAACGCACCTTTGCAGATGGAGGGGATTATAGGGGATTCTGGATTCTGGGGAATGTACACGAAAATATACAAAGAATGGGCAAGAAAATGGAAGCCACTACATTAGCTATGAGATTGCTCCAAACACAGAGTCTTCGAGCAGCTCCAAAGTGGAAAAAGGTTGAGCCGGCCATGCATCCGAACTACGGGGGCCCTTCCAACAGGCCTAGCAAAAGTGAATTGTGAAGCCTGGAACCCCATATATGCGCCAGCATAAACCACCCCCCCAACTAAGGCTAAGAGAAGGTTTATTGTATTTGTAGAGGGTTCGCAACCCCCCCTAGTGCTGTGGCCTGTGGTCTGGGTCTTGTGGTCTAAGTTAAGGTTTAGAGTAGGTTTATAGTGTTTGTAGAGAGTTCGTAACCCCCCCCTGGTGCTGTGGCCTGTGGTCTGAAACTAATGTTTAGAGAAGGTTTATACTGTTTGTAGAGGGTTCAAAAACTCTTCCGCCCCCCTGTGGTCCTGTGATGTCCTGTGGCCTCTGGTCTGGGTTAGGTTTATGAAGGGTTTGTAGACGGGTTTTAACAGTTTGAAGAGGGTTTTGAACAGTTCATAGAGAATTTCAAGAAGGTTTACAAAGGGTTGTAGAAGGTTTATGCAAGATGACGACCAAGCTGAGCCGTGACTGTGAGTACTGTTGAACTGAAACAACAATATGAGGTGTCAAAAGCGATGACCGTTGCGAGGATAGCGACGAGGACCACCCTGATCCCTGTGACTGTTGGCACTTTTGACACACGGCAACAACACATAGGTCCAAAACTACGTCAAAAATGATGACAGTTACGAGGATGGCGACCCCGAGTGGCCCCATCCCTGTGACTGTTCACACTTTTGAAGCATTGTTGGGGGGTGGGGATACCATGGGGGGGGGGGCTGGGCACGCGGAGCGCGGACACATATAAACCCAGTTCCCGTTTCCTTTTCTATTGCATTCTCCATTACTGGTAGCAGTTCACAGCTGTCAGACTATCTCGTAGTGGCACAAATTGATGGCTCCAACCGTCTGAAAAAATGGCAACGGAACAGAACAGAGGCTTTTTGCGCGAGACTATGGAAACTTTGCACAGCTCTCAGGTTCGGGCCTTGGTCACAGAGCCCATAGGGGCAAACCAGCAAAACCGTAATTTCAAGTCTTGAAGCCCTCGGCTCATCCCCGCCCCCAATGGAGGATATTCAATATTCAGGGTGGGGAGGGTTAGCATCGGGGCAATACTAGAAAGTGTGACTTAACGCTCACACGGACAGCCGGACTTCCTCCTTCGCATGAGCCCAGCACGTGCATCCAGGTTGATTTCACGAAGGGTCCGCCAAGTCCGCGGGGGACATTAAAGAAGCAAAAGAGCTGCGTGTTTGAATTTCATATTTCGAAGTCGCAAATACCGCTGTCTCAGGCCCAACATGACATCGAATAACCACAAACCAATTCGTGAATCCGAGATCGTCTGAATCGTATGGTTGCATTATTCACTGAGACTTCAGAAGCACGCACGAGCGCTTTGGTGCATGGCAGATGCCACTCACTTGCAGTGAGAGCAAAGCTAATATAAGCTAATGCATGATGCCCTGCCTAATAAGTTGGCACAGAAACAACACCGGCAAAAAGCTGCAAAGATCTAAGCTCAATATTCAAGCCACCGAAAAATCCGTCTATTCGCTGAACTTGAACTTCTCCAATGAAGACTCCCAAGCCCCCTCAAGGTACAAGAGTATCCTGACGCGACCAACAGTTTGTCAACAGACTCAAAGTGACCACCTTGACGATGAGCTTGGCAGGTACTAGGCATAGGGAAGAGATCGTTGAAGGGTTGAGCGCCTGATGCATGAGGGTGAGCATGCGCGCCAGTATTCTCAGATAACAAGCTCTATTATATTTGTAGTTTTGCCTTCAACAATTGCAGTTGAACAGACTGCAGCCGCCAAACTGCACGCACAAGCTCGAGTGTCCCGCGCCCAATGATATGATCGTTCCAGGGCTTTGATGGTCTCGCGAGTTTTTCTCGAGTCACCTAGCGGCTCTAGCGATCCTGACAAGTCAGGGCCTGAGACACCCAACAACAATCTTCGTGATCCCGAATTGGAAAGGGCCACATAGCACTATGGTCCGCCCAGAGATATTATAGGTCTTATGAAGGGCAGAATTTAATTTTGTGAAAAAACAGTAACAGTGAAGTGAATGGCATATTGCTGGGCCGGATTCTGGGGGCGCGGGGTCATAATCAGACGACAATAACTACCCAGGGTGGTTGCCCACTCCAGAACCTGCGTTTAGGCAAGCCCACTGCTTCTGTCATCTGAAGCATGGAGCCAACGCTACCAATACCCTCGTGCGAAGTTCCTTCACTGCATTTGGAGCTTTTTGGGCGGCGGTTATGCCTCGCATGGCAAAACCAAGGTGGCCAGCCAAAACCAACGCTAAGAGCATCTGCTGTATGTTTGGAGAAGTCTTAATCGAGAAGGGTTTAGGTTGCCAACTCCAGAAGGTAGCAGTTAGCATACATGCCTTGTACAGATTGTAAAGATAAATGGGATTACTACAAGGCTGAGCGCATTGTTTCCTTGCCTTAAGCTTATCTCCCCCTTGATGTTTGAAGGTTGGAAGTGCAATCGGTAAGTGAGCTTTCAAAACTACAGCTAACTTCAAAATTGTTATAAGGATATGCTGGCCGTCTCTACCTTTCCAAAAACCCAAAACTTGATGCTGTCCTAGCATGTTGCCCGCCCACCACAAACTTGCGGGTTAACCCCCAGCGGCAGGTTGTCGGCAATTTGCGAATGCAGATACAAGTCGGCTACTGCGTTTCTGTTCATATGGGTGGATGTCAAAATTTGGGTCCCTATAATAATACGGCACCTAATATTTCGGGTACCAAAAAGGGATCATAATTTTGACAACCACCCATATAGCTGCCCGAACCAATTCAAGACTGTCATAGAGATGTAAGGTCCAGGGCCTGAGCCGCACGGCAGATTCACAGGAGCCCCTGTTCTTCAGAGGATGCCATCAGTTTGCATTAAGCATCATCAGCTGAAAAAAACTAAAGTCGCCCACATTAGGAGGAATCCTGATCAGAAGGGCATCACAGGGGTGTTGGGTTGGGTGTGTACCTGTGGGTATCTCCGGGCTTCACTGCTCTACGCTGAAGACCTTGCCACGTGGCTGGGTAGAGATCAATGCGGGACATCAGTGAGGAAAAGCTAGCACAGACTGCTGCTAAGAGCATCACCGATTTGATTGTTCATGGACGCGCTTGCAAATCAATGGCCCAGTCTAGATGCTGCGAGTAGTTAGGAGAATGCCACCGAAAGCCAAAATCTCGGCCACTGCCCTCAAATCTTCCATCCAATGGGTACGGCCCGAATCCTCGAGCTGGAAGACCCAACTTTACTCGACAATTGGGAATTTCTCACAGCCATGTGGCCATGCATTCTTTTTGGGAAGTCCCTTGAAGCATTGAATGCACCTCAGGAACACACAGCGTTCCCAAGCTATGCCAGGCCACGATCCATGCTTGCACTCGCCGTGGTCGCCGCAGTCAGTCAAGCACACAATGTCTGCACCTAGGTAGACAATTATGATTTCAGAACGCACTACGAAATGCTACGAACATGGCAATTACGACGAGTTGTGCGGTGTCATTCGCAATTGCCATTCAACATATCAGCAAGTATATCATTTTGCTGTCTCGTACTGCTAGCAGAACGAGGACCAGGAGGAGGAGGAGGAGGAGGAGGAGGTGACGGCAACAGCGAGAATATCGTTGAAGCTGACGCTGATGAAGATGAGAACCATGTCGATCACGCTAGTGCTTTAATTGCTGTTGCGCGCACAAAATCTCCGCTGGATGCAAGTCCCAACTTCTTGTCCTATGCGGAGGCTGTCCTTGCAACGACAGCAACTGCTGCTACCTTTGCTGCTGGAGCTCCTCCTTTTTCCTCCTACTACTGTTGCTGAAGCTCCTCCTCCGCTAATACCACAACTACATCGTGATTCACGCATGGCCAATGCAGAAAAAACAGGTCGCAAGGCATCTTAAAGCAGTAGAACTGCAGCAAGTTCCTTCTTACAGGATTAACTTAATGTCGGCAGCATCTTTGGGCGAAGCACAGGCAGGAAAACTGCAAAAAGACGCATTGAAGCAGAACCAATCTGAACACAACGCCGCGGCAAGATAGGCGACGACGTCTGCAGGGGACTTCTCAAAGTACGGTAGCCTTAGGCACCCTATGGGTACACATGGGGATTCCAAACGGATTGTACATGGGTTGTTGAATGTCGTTCATCTTATGGTATGAAATGAGCGGTTATTCTGGGGAACTCCCGCATACTTCCTCGGGTTCATCGCGAAGGCCGCTGCCATCGCAGAAATCACAATTCTGGAAGCATCATTCCCCGACTGTGCAGGCAAAAGCTGAGTCTTGCGCAGATGTTGGTTGAAGACGCGGAAGTAGCAGCTAGGCCAAACCTGTCATTATGACGGAGGGCATCCGCAAAATCAAAACCTGCGGCATGTAAGCTCTGGCCTGCGGCTATAGATTCTTTCATGGACTTCTGCAGTAATATTTGTGATGCACAGGCTGCTGCTGGTATGGACTTCTTGTATTCTATATGACCAGCCCGCAGAGTGCGAACCGGTTTTCATGGTCCTTCTGGCAAGCCGCAGAGGTGGCCTTGCTTAAGCTCTCAAGCTCAACAGTAGACATGGGCCCCATCAAAAAACATTATATAGGGCATATATAGGGATAATGGAAAACAAAATGGAAACTACTGTAACAGCGTATATTACTGTATATTAAAGTATATTATAACAATTAAGCGAAACTCTTGATGGTAGCCGGAATGCAGGAAGCCCATTGCCCACATACATCGAAAGGTCACGACTCTGTCACCACGCTGACAGCGCCCCTGAATTACACTACGAGCCCTAACCTGAAGGCACTTCCCTTGCAGTCACAAAAAGCCATGCATCCTATACTTCGCAAACCCATTGAAGCACCTGGAAGCCTGCAATGCTTCGACTCTACTCACCAAAGCCTGAGAATGCCGAATATTGAGCGACCGTGGACTCATGAAGACCCCAAACCCTCGAATTTTTCAAGCATCTGCCAGGCAGCCCAGGTAGACAGGAGCACTTCCTTGCAGCGTGCATTGTGAGGGAGTTTTGGGCTTCCCCTTGGTCTTTTGGAAGTCTATGTCCGTTGTAGGCAGCACGCTTGTACATAGTAGTTTTTGAACGAACATGTCATCTGTTCCGGAGCCGAGAACAGACGAGTTTCGCTGATGCGTACACGTGCAACGCAGCTCTCCGGTGTATCTGCTGAATACAGATTCTTGGCTGCTTACGTAGAAGCTGGAAATCCATGTCGAGAGGTGCTCGCAACTTTCTGAGTACGGCTCCGGCCAACATTCAGAGAAGGCCGTCGAAGCGAGGAGTAAAGGACATGACTACTGCAGACAAACTGACGGGCTGTCCCAACAATCGCTGTAGTCCGTTGCCACATCCAAACCTCAACCCTCACACGCCACCAAGAAATCGAGCGGCCCTTGCTGGCAGACTCCGTTGCCACTGCATTCCATTCCTGCTTCAATGGGCGCAGGAAGGTGTGACAAAAACCAAGCAGTAGCAATACGAACAGCAGTCAATAGTAAAGCTATACATTGACATTACGTCATAGCAGCCAAAAGTGAACCTACGCACAC
>CAJNIZ010003161.1:0-24282 GCA_905231905.1 Symbiodinium pilosum | reverse complement strand
CAGTGAATCTACAGGACCTGAAACCTTTGCAAGCCCAAAACCCACCGTTGGAAGTGAACCCGTCACGAGGGTTTAGGGTTTGCCTTAGTGTCGGAGTTTGGAGTTCAGGGTTTGGGGCTTAGGGGCCCCTTGGAAGATGATCGCTCCATTCTTGGGTGCCCTAGGGTGCGCTATAGAGGATTCATGGTTTAGGGTTGGGGAGTTTACTATCATAAGGTTCTAGGTGGGGTTGGAACAGGCAAAGGAAACTACTATGCAGTAAGGCTCTGGGTTTGAGGTCTAGGCTTTAGGTCAAGGCTTCAGGGTTGAAGCTTCCGTGTTTAGGCGTTATCGTTTAGGTTTGGCCGCAGTTTTTGGGTGCACCCCTTCCACTGTATCACCTTTGGACCATATGGAGAATCCTAAATCACAAAGCCAACGGGGAAGTGCATTGGACCTAGACCCCTGTACCCTACCCCTTTTTTTCGGAAACCTTACTTCAAGTCGAAAGTAGTATATTCTATACACACAGTGAGGCACGCCAAAAAAAGAGGTAGGGTATAGATTTCTTGGGAAAGTCCAGGTAGGATCAAAAGTGCCATGGGTTGTTGAGTTTTTTGGGGAGGCTTGGTGGTTCTTCCTTCCCCCTACCGATAGAAATTGCCAAGTGGTGGTTAAGTTCAGTCGTATTAGTTCCTAGGTGAAAATTCTGAGGACATTGGGGATTATTTCAGGAACATTCCATGCTGTCGCTGCCCAAGGACTACAGGGTTTAGGGTTTAGGGAATATTCTGCAATCTTTCCCGAAATTTTGGCAATGCAAGCCCTTCCCCAAAGACTTGAGCCCGTTATTGTAGAACGGAGCTTTATGAAGAAGCTTTCTGGGAATGTTTTCTTTTGAGGGGCCTTTTTTTTCATATATTTGGGGGCAGGGGCTTAGTATATCGTTGCCAAATCACATTTGTGCACTTTGCCCTAAACCCTACACTCTCTAAGCTCTAGAACCCAAAGCAGTTTTGGGAATGATTTCTTTGAACTCCAAACCCTAAACCCTAAACCCATCTAGCCTTCCCAGGACTACAAGATGCTCTTCAACCTCATTGATCGCAGCAAGAAGGGGCGACTCACTGCATCTTGGGCGCTACATAATGTAGGGTTTGGAGTTTAAGGATTTGAGTTCAGGGGTTTAGGGTTTGGAGATTAAGGATTTGGGTTTAGGGTTCGGCTTTTTGATCCTAGGTAGGGTACCTCACATGGAGCTCAGAAGAATGTTGGGAGTCATTTTGGCATCTACAGTAGATTGTTTCCTAGGTCGGCATATTGCGGAACGCGAGTACCATGTACAATTGGAATTATGGGCCGCGCACTTTTATACATGTCCCAAGACGGACTTAGTAGTGTGTCAGGGTGGAGTGTGGATCATGTTCGGGATTTACAACAACATATCCGCCCCGAAACCTCAAACCCAAAACCTCCAAATGCGAAACCATTCCATTATACTAAACCCATACTACTAAGCAGTTAAAAATTCTTCGAGGACATCCCAAGGCGGCGCCGCTGGCGCGGAAGGGGGAGTAGCGAGTACTGGAGTGAGTAGATCCATGAACTACTGTTGATGGATGAAATCTTGCACCAACTTTAGTCCTTAATGTGCTGGGTTTATCAGTACTTTAGGGGATTTAGGTGGTGCAAGATGTCCTTCATCAACAGTATAACCCCTGAACCCAAAACCCTAAACCCTACATCCTATACCCTAAATCCTGCATCTTACGCTCTATACCCTAAACCCCAAAACCCTACATCCTATACCCTATTTCCTATTCCCTATGCCTTCAACTCCCAACCCTATATTCTATACCCTAAGCCCCTAACCCCAAACCCTATATCCTATACCCGAAACCCTAAATCCCAAACCCCACATCCTATACCCGACACCCTAAACCCCAAACCCTACATCCTATACCCGAAACCCCAGACCATAAAACTCTACACCCTATAGGTTTTATAGGGTTATGCATGCATGCATGCACTCATACACTTACATGTATATGTACATATATGTATATATATATACATATACACACATACATTGTATAAATGCATGCAATTACTTCAGGTCTTCGATATCGCCTCGTGGCTCGAAGACATGAAAAGCGGCATGACCGAGATGGATGTCGCCAGCTTGCTTCCTGGGGCAGAGATTATCTTGGATTGGGGGAGGGGCAGGATTCAGGGCTTAGGGTTTTGAGTTTTATTCAGGGCTTAGGGTTGGGATTGAGGGTTTAGAGTCAGGGGCTACAAAACAGGAACTTGGTGTGGGATGATTCATAGCATTGGGACTTAAAACATGTTACAACGAATGCTGCCAGGCTCCGCATTTGAGATATGGGAGTTCGAGAGTTTAAGCCTTTGGGTTTGCAGTTTGGGTTGGGAAGGTAGGGTGAGTTTTTGCTGCCAGAAAGGCCAGGATCTGTAAGCGTATTGGGTGTTAAGCTTCTCTAGGGTTTCACCCAGTCCCTGAACCCTAAACCCCAGACCCCAAACCTTAAACCCTAAACCCTAAACCCCGGACCCCTACACTCAGGTTTAGGGTTAACCCTAGACCCTTACAACAGGTCGAGGTTTCGGAGGCCCGGCGGTGTATATATCAGGGGACTCAAAAGGTGGGATAAAGCTAGGTGAGGTAAAGGATCCCTATTGTAGATTTTATTACATTGGGGCTTATTTCCTTTGCCCCACGTACCTTCATCCCACCTTTTGAACCCCTGAATATAGGGGTGAGCTAAAATGAGGAACTCCCTTGAAGCCTAGGCCGAGATCCCAAACCCTAAACTCTAAACCCTAAACCCTACGCCCTATTAAACCCTGAACCCTATCCTACACTCCGAGCCCTGAACCTCAAACCGGAGCTTCGCCATAACACAAAGGGTTGTCTGAGCTGAGCCTTGCACGAAGACACTTCGTGACCAACAACTATTACGATTCCCTAAACCCTAAACCCTAAATCCCTAAACCCTAAACCCTAAACCCCTAAACCCTAAACCCTAAGGTTACAGGTACTGGTACTCTTGCAATGGCCTGTTGTCATGATGATAGTTGTTATTATCATATGAGTAGCGTTTTTTTGGTGGTTAAACCCCAGTAAGATTATATTCCCTATGTAAAATACTATACCCCAAAAGGAGGATATAATCTTAGTGTATAATGGGTACCATAGTCGCCCCAAATAAAATACTATTCATATTACGTGCCGGGAACTGAAAACACGGCATAGACCCTTGATCCCTTGATCATGCTTAGACTTTCTCTCTCTCTCTCTCCCTCCCTCCCAACGGTCCAAGTATGGGAGAAGTTTATGTGTTGGCTTCTAAGTTGGGATTCCTGTACAAAATTCTTGACGCACACACATATATGTGTATATATAGACATATACATATACGTATATACATATATAGATATATATATTTTTCTTATACTTGGACTCTTTGGGCTAGGGGCTATCATGTCAGGTTATACCGGCATTTTGGACAAGCCAAGCCATTTGTGGATCAGTGCCTCAGCTTCAGCGAAATGCTTGTCTTCAAGTGGGCTATAGTTTAAACTCCTTAAACGGGGATATATATATATATACTGGAGTATTCTAGGGGTCGGTTGCTAAGGAGGATACTAGGAGTTTAGATTAGAGCTCAAGCAAACGCGACTTTCTTAACAGTGGTTGCCTGACAATACAGAACTTCATCCAACTTCAGGACGGTAATCTATACACCCCCGAACCTGGTTTCAAAGACGCTGATGCTTTTCTTGAAGCAAAGATGAGACCAGCCTGCTTCTTTGGAAACCCTTACATGTTCCGCATAGGAATGGCAGTGCTCATGGTCCTATGGGGTTTGAGGTTTCTCTGATTTAATTTACAGTTTATGGCTGGGGATTAAAGTTTCAAGGTTTTGTGTTAGTGGGCTCATTCTGCTGCTCGGTGTTCTAGGAGTTTCAAACGCGCATGGGTTCTCCGGCTAGACCCCGAAAGGTCTACCCCTCAAGGCCATTCCAGGATAACTAGGGCTAAGCGAGGCTGATTGAGGGGGAATCTAAAGCGTTATAGGGGAACTCATGAGGCGTAGTTTGGCCACATTTTTCCATGGGCACTACACAATCAACAAAAACGACAGCATGCAAACTTGAGCCCTGCGCAGTTGTTAACCCCAGTAATTTCGCCTGATCAGCCATGCAGGGACACTCCAACAGATACACGCGGTTGAGGCCAGGTAAGGAATGAAGCCAAGTTTACAACTAGGTATGGCCTCACGTCGCGGCAGATGGTGTTTTGTAATATGCCTTCCTGGTTTTCGTGTTTAGGGTATAGATTAGGTGGACACCCCACCCAGTAATAGTGGGTATACGGGATAGTGAGGATTATTATTATTATTAGGGTCCTCTTTTATTCCTCTTATACCACTATTGCATGTTGGGGGGGGGTCCTCCTAAAGTATAAAGTTTAGGGGTATGCGGCGCAGGCCGGTCGAATTCTCACGCCTTCACTCGAGCTTTCAGCCTTGAGGGTTTCGTGTTTATCTAGAAACCCAGTTACCCATAATGGAAGGCATAGCCGCTGTATATGCCCAGTGTCTATTTCATGCTCCATTGGATTTGCCATGTTTAGTACATACCTCGTTAAGACTCCCTTCACGAGCTTTCCCTAGCTCTAGCAACCCTATACCCTATTAGCCCTGAATCCTAAATTTGCCCCAGCAGCAATGAGACTCCAAACCCGCCCTAAAGTTCCATAAGCCCTCACCAGTAGCCCTCCACCCTACCAGGTAAAAAAGCTTAAGCCCTAAACCCGAAAGCCTTAAACCTTAAACACTAAGGGATGAGTTCGTCGACTGGATCGGCGCGATCGGCCTGCCCCATGCGAGCAGCTCCCTCCACTCAGACCACGCCCGCTGACAGGGTTTAGGGTTCATACTGTTAATGGAGGAAATCTTGCACCACCTTAAGTCCTAACGTCCTAGGAACTACAGTAATTTAGGGCCCCTAGGTGGTGCAGGATTTCATCCATCAACAGTAGTGTTTAGAGGTTTAGAGTTCAGGGCTCAGGGTTTACAGTGTTTAGAGTTTAGGGTTCGAAGGCCCAGGAAACAGGTAGGGGCTCATTCTTTGGACCTGAAGTCGCGGGATTTAGGGTTCTACCTTACCGGTTCTTGGTAGGGAATAAGGGAATACAATCCCTACATGATCTCCGTATAGTATGTCCCCATATTCCCCACCAAGAACCAGTAAGCTACGGGAATTGGATTATCCTCACCATCCTCTCTATACTACCCCCCGCCTCAATTAAGCTCTTTCGGGGTTCATCAAGGCTGATTGGGAGGGAACCTTGGCTGGGGGGAGTTGATGGGAGGAGGGCAGAACGGAAACCACAAGATTATGGTTCAGGGAATAAGGTGTCTTGTTTACGCCGCATTACTGGCTCTGCCGCTGAAGGCGGGAATGTAAAACGGTTCAGGCCTCTGGGGGGAACTTTGGTTGATCATAAAAGAATTCCCTCCCCGACTATTCCTTCGCCAGATTGGCTGCACACTGCGCTTTCTGAGGAAGACTCATAGATTTCCCGTAGATTTCACTGTATCTACATAAACGTCTAAGCCCTAAAACCTAAATGAAACCCTAAACCCTACGTATAGGACCCCATACACTCCCCCGTCGAATCTTGGCGGAGCTGATTCTTAAATATAATTTGACGTAGGAAGGGAATCTCAGGGCTCTCCTGGTTTTCAAGCTCCGCCCCGTCGTAGTAATCATGGGTTGGCCAAAAAACTCCAGGTGCACTTTGGGAGTCCTCCTGGGAAGTACTGTTGATGGAGGAAATCTTGCACCACTTAGATCCCCTAAACTACTGTAATTCCTAGGACTTTGGGGACTTAAGGTGGCGCATGATTTCCTCCATCAACAGTATGAAAGTCTTTGGGTCAAGATGCAGACATTTGACACCTAACCCAGCGTGGTCTGCGCGCTTGCAGCTCTCGATTTTTTAGGAGTCAGGTCTGCAAAATGGAAGACTGCCGCAACTTGAGGAAGGGGTGCGGAACCCTAAGCCCTAAAACCGTGAGTTTAGGACTTTAAGGGTGTGGGTTTAGGACTTAGACTTGCAAATTGCATTGGCAATTCTGTGGCTTGCCTTGGATCTTGGGCTTACAGCAGTCCGCTTAGGACATATCTATCATTTTATTCTGATACATATATATATATATTCATAACCCTAAGGAATTGTGAATTTTGTTGTTTTGATAGGGGTCAAGGGGATAGGGTTATAGTTTAGGGTTTAGCGGGAAGTTTGAACGGCACGCAAGACAGAGCCGCGCTACTTGAAAGCTTATGGTATGGGAGTTCGCGTAAATAGGGGAATCGGAAGATAGACCCTAAGTATTATAATCCTTATCATAGGGACCCCCCCCCCCTTCAACGAAAAAAGTGTACCTGCAATCTTGGGAAGCCCCCATATCTAGGCGTCATGCCCTCAACCCTGAACCCCCTGTAGCTGCTCACAATCAATTTGGAGCTTGCAGCCCCGCTCTGTGGCTGGCTGGCATGAGGGCTCAGAGTTCATCAGACATTCCTGGACTCTGGACGAATTACATAATAGCAAGAAAAACAATGTAGTAATAGTAATAGTGGTAGAGGATTCCGCCCCGGAAACCCTAAAGCACGCAGACCCGAAGTCGCAACTCGTAGCACAACTCCAATCTTTCCTCAGCGGCAGTCCTCTGTAGACATGTCGGGTGTGCACAAGCATCTCAGATGCGATACGGCACATTAGCCATTTCCTCTGCACAGTCCGTCTTCACTGGGCACAGCCATGCAACAGGCGGCTTCTCCAGAATCATCCGTGGGTTGTTTTGCAAGCGGTTCTATATGCTTCGATTAAACTGTTTAGGGTGTAGGGTTTCTACTATGCTGAGGCGCAAGTATATGGTTCATAAATCAAGAAGACAGTTCCCAAGCTGCATTGTGCTAGCCACTAAAGCCGAGTAAAGATTATGAAGTTGTTGTTCGTGTTGACAGTATCTCAATGTGGAACCAGAATACAACATGTTTTCAGATCCAGATCGAGACCGTGCAACCAAATGAGGGGCCGCATGTGAGGGATTGTAGCGGAGCACTTCAGGGATGCGGTGCCCTAACCATTCATTAACAGTACGGTGGTGATGTTCAAGAGCTTCACTTATATAGCTTGCCACTATAAGGAAGCTGCATGATTTACTATATACCCCATTCGTCAACCACTGTCTTGATAACTTTAAGTTTGTATTCCCTCCTGCCCTCAGCCGATTCGGAGAAATCACCTCTGGGCGGTGTTTTTGCGCCCCTGGCTATTTCTTTTGTGCCTTCTAGCCATTCTAACCCCCGAATAAACAGCGAAAAGCAGTCAAAGCGAGGGTTTCTCGGGAGTGGTCGGGAGCCATGGGCGACGAACGCCACTGTCTGGGCTACAGCTGGCATTATGAGGGGTTCCTCGAAGAGAAGATCTGCCAAGACTTACCTAGACCTTTCAGCGCAGCATTTTTTTGAAGCTGCTTAAATATGAGTATGATGTAGACCTGTGATGAATCAGCCCCCTCCTTAAGGGCCTGAATATTAGGATCCCCATTGTAACCCCTATGAAGGGGAGGGTGTTTATCAATCACAGGTGTTTGAATGCTTTTCTTAGTGTGTGCCAAGAATTTTCTTCCGCAAGCCCACGAAGAAGAACCCAGGAAGATGCAGGTAGAGGTTATTCGAGTCATATGAGTTGTAATCTAAACTTCTTGAATGGGCGTAGATAAAGGATTATATAGGGGACTACTACGGGGGGTATTGAGGGGGATACTAGGAGTTCAGACAAGGGCTCAAAGGTATGGAGAGATTTCAGAACTAAGGCTAGTTGCCTTGCAGATCCAGGTGCAAAAGCGCAGCCTCCGCTTGTGGCTAGGGAGTTCAACGAAATTAGACCCAAATCCGCAAACCCTAACCCAGACCCGTGACTAATAAATCCTGACCCTCAATTAGGACTATAGTAGGGATCCTAATAATTATTAAGGCCCTGAAAAGGATTTGGTTTATTAATTGGGGGTCTACATTAAACCCAAAGCCGTAAATCCTAAACCCGGCTGGGCAGAGCTTCTGGAAAAAAGTGCAGTGAGCCATGCCTGCATTGTTGTGGACCTGATCCACGTTCAACCCCAAACCTCCGTCATTTGCCCCCAATGATGGAAGCCCCAACCCGCACCCGTAATGGAGTAGTAACATCACCAATAATAACAGTACTGGTTGCATTGGTAGCCAATAGGAAAGAATTGTTTATAGTATTAATGATATTGATGCTATCGGATTGGAGGGAGATTTGATTAGACATGTTATTAGGGGAAGGACAGCGCTGAGGGCACTGTGTTTGAGGTTGAGGGGTCTGCGCCATACGCCTCATATACATTCTATTTTTCCCCAAGCTACTCCTTCCCCTCCCACAAGGGCAGCACAGCACAGCGAGCCTTACTAGCTTTTCTTAGCCGCTTTGCGCGCATGTCATGAGCCCCATCTAAGATAGAATCAGAAGCATGAGCACCGCCCAGACCCCTAAACTCCAGCAGCTACATCTGGTTCCCATGGTTTGGACCGTTAGGGACCGTCAACTAAACCCAAAATCCTAAACCCTAAACCCTAAACTTGACTGCATCCCCCCACCAGGCCCCTTCGCAGGCAACACATACCGCCGAACGGCAATCTCAAAATTGCCCTCTGTTATGGTCTAAATTTAGGATTTAGGGTTTAGGAGGGGATTATGTAGGCGAACTTTGTAGCGTTTACTAAGGGGGTTACTAGGAGTTTAGATTATAGCTCATGTACCCCTTGTCGCAAACACTGGTTATCACTAGAGATTCACCCTAAAACCTTAAACCCTAAATCAGAGATTCTTCAGGCTACCCTGCAATGTGAGACACAGCAGATCTTGAAGTTTGGAACTCTGATCTGGGGAAATCCCATGACATACAGCTCGAGAGCAGCCATTGACAGGCTTTGGGCTTGTGGGGAGTTTGGGGTGGACCTAAACCTTAAACCCTAAACTTTAGGCTTACTTAGGCAATCAAACTTTAACCTTGTTGGGCTTCCTTTTGGGGTCTCTATAATAAAGTTTAAATTTGCTGAGCCCTGGTTGTTGAGGAAGAGAGTAGGATTTAGGGGCATGTCCTTCCTTTTTGGGGGTTCTGTTATCCGTTTCTGTAGGTAAGTCATAGGGACTACTGTGAAAGAGGAGATCATCCAGGGTCCAGGTAGGGCTTGACTTGGATGATTTCAAGAAGTTTCGGGTTTTTGGGGTGGAGGATTTAGGGTTTAGGGTGGTTTAGGGGGTTTAAGGGGTTTAGGGGGGGGTTCAGGGGGGTTTAGGGCTTCTGGGGTTTGGGTTTTTCGGGGTTCGGGGCTTCTAGGAGTTCAGTACTCTTGGGTGCTTATATACGCAGTCTTCATTTCTCAGGCAGTCCTTCCCCTAGAGGATTTTGCTCTATAACCCCAACCCCAGAACCAGGACCCCGTAACTATCACAGGCTCTAAATCCTAAAGCCCAATTTAGGGTTTAGGGTTTAGGGACCCAATCTGGGAGGCCGGGTTACTAACATCCTGTTAATATTCTTGGTCAGGAGTATGAAGACCTTGGCTGAGCTGAAGGAAAGGTCAGCGGTTGCGGTCATTTTGGCAATAATTTGGATGTTAACAGGCACTTGGCAGTTTTCAAGCTAAGGGCCCGATATGCTATTGTTCGAGGTAAGATCCCTAATTTCTGGAATGTCCCAGTGACAACCAAGTAACTATGACTGTAGCTCTAACTCGATCATGACCACAGAAGCGGACTTTGCGGGCCCATGATTGGGTTAGCAGCACAATTAAAACATCCCCAACCCTAAACCCTAAACCTTAAACCCTAACCTTAAACATCATGCTGCTTAAGGTAGGTTGTTAGTAAGGAATAGAGGCGGAGATCCCCACGAGCCCCCCCTCAGTCCTAAGCCGCCAAATCCTAGACCGGAAAGATGTCCAAATTGTTTTTTAGAATTTGAGCCCGAAACTTATTAGGTGGCACAGACAGCATGGTAAAGCCGTTTTACAGATTCTTCGATTTTGCTTGTTTCTACAGAACCCCTACAGAATCCTGTAGGGAGACAGACCACTAGAATCCCAAAAACCCCTAAACCTTAAACCTTAAACCTGAGACCCACAGGAGCTACGGACTGAAGTTAGGTTAGGGGGGACCTATGCGGGGAGGTACAGGGGGTATAGGGGCACCTATCAGGGCTCTAAACCCTAAACCCCTGAGCCTTAAACCCTAGAACCCCATGCTGAGGGTCGCACGGCGTCGCTGCCGTAAAAAAAGCGGCAGCTAATTTAGGGTTTAGGGGTTTTGGGGTGTTAGCAATCAGCATGCGTGAAGTCCAAGTGGTCATTAGTCAAAAGTTGTTGGGCCATCCACTTCTCAAAAGCCCCGAGCCAGAAAATGGCGAAAGCTGTGCGACCGTAACGGGACGCACGTGGGCGGCAAGGAGTCTGGCGGATTTTCCACGAGCTGGCAAGTACACCTCCAGGTCTTGAAGAGGAATCTCTTGGGCAAATTTTGGTCCCTCAAACTTACACCCTGAAGTCTCAGCCATCAGACTCTAAACCTCAAACCCTGGGCCCCAGCTGAAAACCTCAAACGCCCGAACCCAAAGTCTGAACCCGCCTTAAACTTGGAAGACCTGCGAGTGTACAGGCTTGTAGCCCTCTTTGAAGCCCAGAGTGATGAACTGCCTAAATCTTTTGGTCTCATTCCTTTTCAATGCTAGCTTCAGGGTTTATCGACGTTTTGAGCCTAGGCAGGGCCACTCATGCCCATTCGTGTTTGCTGAATCAACTAGACGAGACCGGCCGCGTGTTCACCTATGTCAAGTGCTGTTCCAGGATAAGGGGCTAGACAGATTGCCGGTCTCCTTGTTGAAAATTAAGGTACACAGCAGTCGATGGGGGCTGAGAGGGCTTCTGCAGGGCCATGCATACTTGTGAGCAATATTCTTTGAACAGAAATTACATCGCAATATACAAGCGCCGCAAACTCAGTTCTAGTTATTCAGACCCCAATATCATGTAGGGCAAAAACAATCATGCAGATGTCGCACGTTGAAGGAATGTTTAGGGTGACGGCTCCCGAAACCCTAAATCCTTAATCCCTAAACCCTAAATCAGGTTAGGATTTTATGACCATAATGGGATATAAACCCAAGAAATCAAANNTTTTAGAGTGCTCTTTGATTCTGTTTACCCTAGGTCAACATCCTAACCTGACCTAAACCCTGTCATGGTTGGCATGGTAGCAGTCTTAGTGGAACCCCAAAACATCGAAGTTCGGGCACGCATTTCGAGGTTTAAGGTTCAGGGTTTAGGGATTTAGGGTTTAGGGATTTAGGGTTTAGGGATTCAGGATTTAGGGTTCGGGGATTCAGGGTTTAAGGTTTAGGGATTTAGCTCGCCTTAACCCTAGGATCCTTCAGGAGGTTGCATAGGGTCTCAGAGGGGAGCCCTTCGTTAGAGAAAAACCAATCTGCATGGGCTTCAGGGTATCCTACAACGCAAAGTCGCTGCTGCCAGAACATCTCTTGCAGTCCTACGTGACTGGACTCGGATTTGCATCAGCCGAAGTGACAAGTGGGTTTAGAGTCACTAGAAGCCCAGCTACCTATATAGTAGGCTGCTGGGATGTAGGTAAGAAGGATTTCTGGTTGAGGCTATGCAACAGAAACCCAATATATAAGTAACTAGGCTGCTAGGGCGTGATGCTCTAAACATCCTACGCCCAAAATCGCTGACAGCCTAAAACCCAGGGCCCGAAATCCCGAACCCACCAAATCCTGAACCCAAAGCCTTGAACCCAAACCCTAAACCCTAAACCCTAAATCCTTTGTGTGGGCCAAAGATGCAATGCTCCGTCTTCCGTCCTTCAGGCGGTGGTTTCACAGCTGCCCTCTGCACGGCATCCATAGGCACTTAACCTTACATGAAATCCTGAACCCTCTAAACCCTAAATCCTGAACCCTGGACCCTAACTCCTAAACCTTAAGTCCTAAATCCTAAACCCTGAATCACAGGCCCAGCTGCCTTTTTCCTGGCCATAGGACCTGGCTTGGGGCTTAGGGTGTAGGAGTTGGGGTTTAGGGCTACAGTTCCCCTTAAGTTGATAGAATCTGGCTCTAGGTATATTATAATAACATCCACATATACCCCGTATTCTATCTACTTCAGGGTGAATATACCTTTTTTGCGCTTCGTAGCGGTTAGAATATGGGAGCTAAGTTTACATGTTGCGGCGGGCCTCTACACTCAGCTAAGTCAACCTTCATGAGTCAAGTTTAGGATTTGGGGGGTTGTGATAAGTTCGAGGGACGGCGTCGATTGCTTCTATAGCCCTCCCTAAGTGACATAAGCCTAGATTTTATTGGGGAGATAAGCCGTGTAGGTTTAGGCTCAGACATTATAGCCACAGGGCTCAAAAGGTGAGGAAAAGGAACGTGGGGGGTTTCGGGATTCAGGGTTTAGGGTTTAGGGGTACAGGAAGTAAGCCCCAACATGACGGAGTCTGCAGCAGGGATCCTTTAACCGACTTTAACCCACCTCCTCTGACTTTCTTAGCCAAAAGAAGAACTTTACCTTTTTTGGGCTTCCTCTTTTTGGGTCTCTATAATGAAGTTAAACTTTTTTAGCCATGTTTTTTGGGGGCAACTATACCAAGATTGCACCCTAACCCCCTAAACCCTAAAACGCATGGCTGAACCCTAAACATCTATACCCAGGTTGCAGCACAGAGGTGTCAGGGTGCCAATTGCAAGGCGTTTGTTTCTGCATTTTTCGCAGATTTGCAGCAGAAACCTGTGACATAGACAAGGCTATCCAGCGTGTGCAAAAGGGTTGAGGGTTCAGGATTCGGGGGGTTTAGGGTTAGAGCTTAGGGATTAGGATTTATAGGGTTAGGGTTTAGGATTTAGGGTTTAGGATTACGGGTTTAGGATTTAGGGTTTAGTGTTCAGGGTTTGGGGTTTAGTAGATAGGGTATAGGGTTTGTATAGCATGGGTACTGCACCAACTCATTAACCCCAGACACCCAAAGAGATCTAACAATTAGATCCCCTAGAACCATATGGGAAATTATATACGGACTATATAGGGACAATAATGGGTTTATATAGGGGATCTAATTTTTAGATCCTCCCAGGGTTCTGGGACTGCTATAGTATACCATTGGGCCCTCGGCATGACCCCTTTCACCTGTTTGGGCGTCCTTTTGGGGTCCCTATGATAATTTTTTAAATTCGTAGAGCCCTGGTTATTTGGGGAAGAGAGTAAAGGGTTAGGGTTTGGGGTTGTTAACTTGAGAGATAGCACGACCAAAACCTTGAGAGTTGACGTCTCTTGTTACCGAATTGGAAAATGGTAGTTTCCCAAAACGGGGGTACCCCAATATAGACCCCCAAATAAGATAGTCCTTCTAAAAGGGACCCCAAAAAGGTACCCCCAAGTTTTGGAACCCCCCAAATCAGCAGTCGTATCGATGGTCAAGCTACTTTTGCAAGAGTCCCAGGTTAGCTCAACCTAATGCCAAAAGACCTTAACTGGACTCTGACGCAGCTTAAATGTTTGAAATGCTTGTCCCCCCGACTCCCCCATTACTTCAAAATTGATCTGGCGAGTCTACCTACTCTCCCGGGTAACTTTCTTTTTTAAAGCCCAAGAACTGCTTATCACAAGTCAAGAGAGCATCCAAGAAACCCCTGCGTCCTGAGCTGTGAACTTTAAGCAATCAATCCAAGCACATCCAAGGCCTAAGTTGTGACGCCCTATACCCTTCTGTAGTTGCCTCAATGATTATCAACATTGTGGTCTCACAGTCCTTGTGTATGACATTGGCAGTTATTCAGACTTCTACATAACTTGGAGTTGCTTTGGAAAACTTTCCTTCTTCTGGTAGCTAAGCACGTAACCCTTGATCCTCATGTTTTGGGATATGGGTTGTTCTCAAAATTATGGACCCCTTTGGCCATAGATTATATTACAGCACCTAATATGTAAGGTACCCAAGTGGGGCCCTACTTTGGGAACTACCCATCTAAACAGGATTCTGCATGCATGGACAGATTATGTTCTTTAGGCCGGGAAGCCTAGCAGCGATGTTCTGGATGGTAGATGAGCCTGGTAAAGAACCCTCAACCCTAAACCCTTTGAGAGGCATGGTGAATATTCGGATGTGACAAGGAGACTCTAGGAGTTCCCCTTGGAGATGATCTATATAGGGGATAGGCGTTAGAGTTTGGGGTTTTGGGGGCCTATGTAGACAACTACCTTCTTAAGCGTGCCCCGAGAAATAGTCACTGTGGCTGTGCGTGTCATTGAACCAGCAATCTGCGGTGCACCTCGTACACCGCCGGTCCGCGAACTACAGCTCCTCAAGTCCTCAAGCTTTGGCCCAAAAGTAGAGCAAGGGAGTAAACAATTGAAACCGGCTGTCGGGGTCTGTTCTCTAATAACCCTATGTGGATTATGGAAAGGTCTTTTTCCGAAAAATCATGCTTCAACATCAGCCCCGTGAACCACTCTCTGCGGCTGCTGCCACCGCCTATGTGCGCGGGCGACATGCGCATGGCGCTATGCCGGCAGGAGAAGAAACTTGCTTTTTGGGAAATTTCTGAGCTAAGGTCCAAGGGTCCAGGTACGCATGTGTAAGCAAATACTGGGGGCCCACATGGCCTACTTTTTGGGTCATTCCCCCTTACAGTAACTGCTACCACAATGGGTTATAGGAGTTATAAGAACCCCCCCTAGTAAGGCCCCTTTAAGGACAGTTACTGGGAGGGGGAACGACCCAACCTAAACCCCAAACCCTAAACCCGCTACTATGGTACCCAATATAGGGTAAGATTATATCCTCCTTTTGGGCTATAGTATTTTATATAAAGAATATAATCTTACTGGGTTTAACCATCAAAAAACGCAACTCATTTGTATTTATAGTAGTATTACCCAAGCAGACCTCAAGGCGATGAGTCTGAGTCTAAGATCTATTGAGTACGCAGACCTTTTACGAGGGCGTTTAGGGGGTCCTATCCTAGGGAACTGTTCGTTAGTTTAGCTTAGCCCAGGACGTTCTTGTAACTACTACCCGTAGCGAGCGCAACGTGTCATAATATGCCTACCGAGTTTCGGGGCTTTCGAGCTGTGGTTTAGGGGTTTAGGGGTTTAGGGTATGTGGAGTGGTTGCCGAGCAAGAGACTAGCAAATTGAATTCCTACTAGGGTTGGGGAAGTTCATCTCTAAGGACAGGCGATAACATTAGGTGATTTGAGGTGCTTGCAAATTTAAATTGCGTTTCGGGTTTTTCCCAAAGTACGAAAATCCTTGTTTTATGGCCTCCTCAAAATTACATGGGGATCTTGGCTATCCGAACACCGGAAGCAGGACCCTGTGAGTATGCCGTGACCTTTACAGGGTCCCTACCATAGGAATACACCCCGCCCCTAAACCTCTAAAACCCCTCAACCCTAAACTCTAAACCCTGTCTAAACCCCAAAGATCCCTATTCAGGGTTTAAGGTTTCTGCTTTTGAAAATGCACCAACATTTTCCCAACGTTGATAAATCTCCCGCGAAATTCTCCTCATTGTTGTTGATGTCCTTTGAGAGACCCACATACCCAGGGAGTCTAAGAGTGGCCCTTAATTATGGAAGATACCTTCAAATTCTATTTGGAATCCTATCACTCGGTCCATATTCTCCAGTTCAGTTCAACAATTTACCTTAGATCATATTAGGGGTCTCTGGTTACGTGTCAGGCTCCACTTATTAATTCAGATGTACGGGGCTCTCTGGCAACAGGCAGGAAACCTTCAACTCTAAATCATACAGCAGCTTCCATTATCCTGTCCCCTACATCTCTCTAATGCGAGTTGTTAGCATTATGACCTGAAACCTGCAACCCTAAACCCTAAACCCTAAACCCTAAGCTCTGTAAGGTGGATAGGGCTCCTGACACACGCAGGCGGCGTTTGGCCCTGCGCGCCGGCTGAGATCGGCTGCATCACAAAGGCCATGGCGGTTTCCATGTTTGCCCAAGGGCTCCTATGTAGTTCCTTTTTGGGTCTGTTATGGTTTTTTGGTAAGGGATTATAGTATACTACCCAAAAAGGAACTACATAGGAGGGTCTGGGTAGTAACTGCAAGAGGGGCCCTAGAAACATACTGTCCTAGATTGCGGGTTGCTACCCTCACTTCAAAAGAAGGTTCTATGAAGGCTGCTGTCCATTTCAGAGGGACCTATTTGTGGTTCCATGTTCTCTTGGGATTGTTCTCGAGTGAACAATGCTGACTTGGTGGTTTTTGACAATCATGCGCGATCTTCAGCCACAAATCCTACGCTGATATAGAGTTGATCACAATTCCTGGCTTCAAAATGGCCACTGTGGAAAACCCCCTAAACTCTGAACCTGAACCCTCAGCCCTAAAACGTTTCTCCGAGATACAAGAAGGACCTCTGGATCCACCCCCCTCTCAACAACCCTAAACCCCAAACCCTATACCCTCCGGGACTACTACAGGGATATGAAGGGACATACTGAGAGTCTAGACTATGGCTCAAGTAAGCACAGCCTCAGGGCTCAGGGTTCTAGAGCTCAGAGCTGGCCCAGGTGGAGAAACCAGTTATAACTAGGCAATATCCTAAAGTCCCTGAGCTCTCCTATGGAAGCTGACACTTCTTTTTGTAGTTGCCTACCAACGTCCTGGCTACATTCGTTAGAAGGATAACGCGGTTTAGGGTTTTGGGTTTAGGTGGGTATAGGGTTTAGGTGGTTTAGGTGGGTTCAGGGTTTAGGTGAACCCTAAACCCTAAACCCTAAACCGTTTAGGGTTTAGGTGGGTTTAGGATTTGCGCGGCTTGTAGCTTTGGACCGAGGCCCCGAGCTTCCCAACTCATAGCTGCCTGAAGCTCTCCATGCGGTTTAGGGTTATAGTTCCCTAGGTCCCCTTAAAGGGGTTTATAGGGGTTATATAGGGATAATGGAAAAGAAAATGGAAACTACTACTTAGGGTTTAGGGTTTAGAGTCCCCCTCAAGTAGAAAGAATATGGCTTTGGGTGCATTATAATAAGATGCCCATATACCCCATATTCTATCCCTAAACCCTAAACCCTACGGGTTTAAGCCTCAGCCTTGACATCCTAATTCAATACCCTACTTGGAGGCCCAGCGGGACTTAGTAAGTAGATTGATATCCCATAGAACCCATCTAGAAACCCCAGTTCTGCCCCCTATTAACCTACTTACTAGGTGCCCCTGACCCTCCAAGTAACCCTAAACCCTGAATCCCTAAACCCTAAATCCCTAAATCAAGTAACCCCTAATTCAATTCGTCCGCCATAGATGCCGTTTTGAGCCCAGTGCACTCAAAGTTCAGGCCTTTTGCGTGAGCTGGCCTCCCTACGGCTTAGGTGAACCCCCCAGTCGGGTTTAGGGTTTAGGGTTTAGAGTTTAGGGTTTAGGGTTCAGGGTCTAGGGTTTAGGGTTTAGGGTTTAAGTGGTACAATAAGAATACAAGAGCGCCCTAATATGATCACACTTATCCGGTCCAACTTACATAACTCTTACATAAGTAGCCGCCCTAAGAAAGGGATAGAGTATTAGGGTCCAGATAGGCCCTACTAAGCCCGGAGTCGCAATCCCGAATCCCTGAGCCCTAGATGTAATCCCGCACGTATTCGAGGCGGGCGTCCCTGTACGATTTGATCCCTTGGCGCGGCACGCGCTGCTTGTTTCCATCTTCATTACACCTGGCGAGCTCCGAATCAACAAGCGTCCATTTAGGGCTTAGGGGTCTAGGCGCAGTACATGATGGTGTTTCCAACCTTCACAAGAGGGTATTCCTAAAGATCTTCTGGAGACTGCGGGGCCATCTCTGAATTTGGCAGTCGGCCTCTGCCAACAAACCTCGGATTAGTTCTGGAAGGCCCTGGAATGTCTTACCTTATGAGCAATTCACTGGTTCCCCTGCGCATTTTGTTGGAGCCTCAGCAGTGAGAATAGGGAAAGGTGCAGTATACAGTACAGTATGTAGCTTAGGGGCAATGAGAAGATGTCTTTCATATTCCTGCACGCTTCCCCCCCTCCTTAGCTCACTTCTTACCCAGCGCCAGGGTTCAGACTGTGGAAAATGTGATATGCCCGAAGAGCATGCAGATGACACGCACCCCCCTCAGCCCTTGAACTTCAAGTGCAAGACAAGACTCAGGCCAACACTGAATCAACTAGATGGCAACAACATGTTTCTCCTAGGGATGGCTCATGGTTGACATTTTGTGTTAGGGTCAAGGATCTTTGATGCTCCGTAGGGGATATTGATTGCTGTGTCCACAGATAGACATGTACTATGCTAATGTGTATGCAAAGAATCAGACGCACATGTTAAGATGCACGTGTTGAACATGTGCGCCATTTTCAATATAGAAGCAATGTCCAGGAGCCCAGATGGATTGCTCATGTGGGCTACTGTCAGTATTAGGGTTTTAAGGGCCATGACGGGTGGACACAGGGTTCACGTTGGTAGGTTTGATACATTACTTCTAATGTATTCCCTTAAAGGAACCAATGACCGTTCATTAGACATATTGACTGTAGCTCATGTGTCATGAGTCAACTCCCTGTCCCCGTTCTCACAGTTTAGGGCACAAGGTCTCCATCCCATGTGCTGACTTTAGGGGACTACATTGGTTCATATCAGGGCTGGGTTGGGGCTATGTAAAGAAGACCTTCAAAGGGTACGACCTCACAGGTACAACCCTGACAGCCTTGAGTTGAAAGATCCTCGAGTGAGTAGCATCTTTTTGTGTATTTTAGTCCCCAATATGTATAGAGTAAGATGATATCCTCCTTTTGGGGTATAGTATTTCATATCAAGAATATGATCTTACTAGGTTAGGTTCAACCACCAACAAACGCTACCTCCCCAAGTATGAACCTGGGACGGAGAAGACTGGGCTCTTGTAGAACAAGATTTCACATTTTTATAGATACCTGGGCCCAATATCAATAACAAACAAACTTTTTCATGCTATTTCAACAAGAACCCAGAAGACAGGTTCTGGTGGAGAACGAAGTATCCAGCATGGGACTCTCAGCTGTTCCAAGGTTGAAGGATACGGAGGTTTCCCACAACGAGGGGTTTAGGATTTAGGGTTTAGGGTTCAGGGTTTAGGGTTTAGGGTACCCTTTTCGGGGGCCCCACAAATAAGGATTATAGTATATTGGGGTCCATTTTGGGGTCCAGTTATTCCGGTTGTCTTTATGTAGCTCTTACGGTTCAGGCTTTGATTGTTAGGGTATGGGGGGGATGACAGGGTGCCCAAGAGCACATGTCAGGTGGTCATGTAGAAGCACCCTAAACCCTAAACCCTAAACCCTCGGGACCAGAGGCGCTGAATGACCTTAAAACCCTAAACCCCTAAACCCTAAACCCATACTGGAAGCCCTAAACCCTAAACCCTAAACCCTAAGGTTTAGGGTTTAGGGTTTTTTAGGGTTTAGGGTTTAGGGCCCTAAACCCATACTGGAAGCTTCATTGTGGGCAATCCCGGGTTGCCCAATCATCGCTGAGTACACAAACCCTACAGTAAAACCCAAGGCCCTTAATTAGTAGATAGAATATGGCGTTGGGTATATTATGACAAGATCCCCATATATTCCATATTCTATTTTCTATTAAGGGGGACTAGAAAGCCCAAGGCTCTAACCCTCAGAGTTGAAATCCGGAAGCTCTATAGTCCGTAAAATTTCCCCAAGCACTACATAAACTTGAAGCCTGCGAGGAACCCACATCTGCATGTCCCGCTAGTTGTTTAGGGTTTAGGGTTCGGCAGCTCAGCGTCCACATGCCAAAAGAGTTAAAGGTGTAGGGTTGTTCGGGCTTTGGATTCAGGGTTTAGGGTGGCGGTTGGAGGGAAATCCTGCATCCCTGCCTATGCATTCGACTTTATACACTATGGACCCTAAACCCTAAACCCTGAACCCTAAGCACTATGGATAGGGTTTAGGGTTCCAGTGCCTGGGCCTCCGAAGTTGTACAAATCAGAAGAAGCTGAGCGAACCCAAGTTTCAACGCCCCTAGAGAAAGTGTAAACCCTAAACCTTGGGTATCGCCCCCACCCAGTAACAATCTATATTAAGGGTCCTATTAAGGGCCTTATATCACCGTATTATAAGTATTATCCAACTGTTACTGGGGGGGTGGGCAGTACCCAACCTAAATCCTAAACAGAAGGTGTTGAATGCTTTCCGACCCAGGAGGAGTCTACATTTCAGATCTTCCGTCACTTCGTGAGGCTGGCTACGGGTTCAGGGTTGGGGTAAGCTCTATAGACCCTAAACCTTGGGTCATTCCCCCTCCCAGTAACTGTCCTTAAAGGGCCTTATTAAGGGGGTTCTTATAACTCCTATAACCCATTGTGGTAACAGTTACTGTAAGGGGGAATGACCCAACCTAAACCCCATTTAGGATTTAGGGCTTAGGCGTGTAAAGCACGAAAGCTAGCTTCGGGCTGCTGGCCACAGGGAGGCCTGAAGAAACAGCCTTTTGCTATGTGGTTTGGATGGCGAGCAGGTGCAGTAGAAAACAAGCGAACAGATCCTTGCAACCCGGCTTAGGCCCTAAACCCTAAGCCCTACACCCCAAAGCCTAAACCCTACACCACAACATCTACATGCCAAACCCTCAACCCTACACCGCGACGTCAGAGCCTGAAGAAGGTCTGAGGGCAGGCTTGCGCAAGGTTAGTGGCTGATCCGAGAGGCATGGCCTGAAAGTGCTACATGAGTGAGGAATGTCGGGTTTTAGGCTCGAAAGCGGCCAGGGAAACTGCGAGCAAGAAAGGAACCTCATGCCTGGGTTGAGGGTTCAGGGTTCAAAGCCCAAAGCTCTGGCCGCAGGCAGGACTCTATCGTGCTGGATGTTGGTGGCTCCTTGGCTTGAAAACTGCAGTCGGCCAGAAGCGTAGGGTTCATGGCCATGTGTGTTTTGTGGTTCGCCGGGCCTAGGCCCCAAGTTTACCATATAGTTTGAGGGGTTTAGGGTTCTATGGTTCAAGATTTCTTGCACATGGTGCAGACCTTGGATGCAGGTACTCCGCAGTTTCTATGAGACTTTCCATTCAGTGCATCTAGCCAGGCCTCCTTCAAACATACGAGCTAGAGCAAAAGCTCCTTAAAGGGGGTGATATAGGGACTATACAGGGTTCTTAGTATAGGGCTTAAGCGGGACACCAAAGTTCAGACTATAGATCATATGTTGAGACTGTTGTTGACGCAGTGCTGCCAAGGTGACGAATTATGAGCCTATCTTGGGTCCGAGCATGACAGGTCCGTGGTCGAGGCCCCTGCTATAGTACTGACGGACCATGCTACGGTATGGCGTTTCCCAAGTCCGCGCGTTGTCCTAGTCAAGCCTGACATAAGTGTCTCTGTAACCTTCATGTGTAGGCCGCGTATGTATGTATGTATGTATGTATGTATGCACGTAGGTATGTATGTATGTATGTATGTATGTATGTATGTATGTACGTATGTATGTATGTATGTATATATATGAAAAAGTGTATTTATGTAGGTATGTATGTAGGTAGGTAGGTAGGTAGGTAGGTAAGTAGGTAGGTAGGTATGAAAGTATGTATGTATGTATGTATGTATGTACGTAGGTATGTATGTACGTAGGTATGTATGTATGTATGTATGTATGTATGAAGGTATATATCTATGTATCCATGTATCTATGTAGGTATGTAGGTATGTACGCATGTTTGCATGCATAGAAGCCTGAGGCGGAAAGCTCATACCTTTTATCCAAATCCTGCACAACATGACCCCAGAGCTCAAAATCCCAAAGCAACATCCTACACCTTTCTGTGGCTTTGCTACCCTAAGCCCTTTTTGAGGGATTGGAACCATAATATTGGTAGACCCTAAACCCTAAACCCATGGAGGCTGGATAGGCACAACATCCTTGTGGCTGGCTGCACTCGCCCAGAAGGTATGGGCGAGTTGCTTGGTTGCTGTTAAGGAACTTAAATTAAGTTACTGAATTGGGGAAACACTATTTTTTTTACGATATATACCCATTATGGTAACTCAATTGAAGTTCCTTAACAGCAACCCAGTTTGTGGCTTGAGGTCTTGGCTTTGGGTTCAACTGAGGTGCGGTTAGTTTTACGCAAAGATTTGTGTTGTGTGGGTTCAGAGGTTGCAGGGTAAAAGGCTAGGAGGTAGGGGTGAAGGTGCTTAGGGTTAACTTCCAGGAGTTTAGGGCTCAAAGCATGAAATGTGGGTTCCGTTCTGTCTGTGGGCGGATGCTAGCAGATGAGGTAAGCTCAAACAGCTCAGAAGTGAACAGCGGGCAAGGCAAGTGCAGCAAACCAAACGCACAGGTTGTAGCGGGCCGTGTTGCTGTTGCTTAACATTATTTCCATTTGCGCAGTATGCACTAATGGCAGCCTGAAGCGCGAGACATGGGTCCTTTTCATGGTCAATGCTTTTGGCCACGCTGGGCTAGCAGACATGACAGCGAACCGATCCCTGGGCATCTAAGTCTATAGATAATACCTACTTCGGGCCCTGAAGACTACAAATAATACCTGCTTCAGGCTATCTGGATGCCTAGGTATGCTTGATTAACACATCTTGCAAGGCCCTACGCACCAGCACCTCGGAAGTTCCGATTTTTTTACTTTAGCTGATGCAGGGCTGGTCCATCAACAGAAAGGAGGCGCAGAAGTCTGCATCTGCTCTCCCATCTTCCCCAGAGGCTGACAGAAAAGTCCGGAAAGACGTTTTTCGAACAGAGCAGCATTTTTTTTTCGGCCCTTCCGGAGGTGTCCTGTCAGTTTGAGGAAGGGCCGATGTCTCCCCAGCTAATCTCAGCATATGAGTCATAGTCTAAACTCCGTAAAGGGGGGTTATATAGGGGACTACTATAGGGTTTCTAATGGGGACAGAGGTATTTAAACTATAGCTCATATCAATGTTACTGGCTTCCATGTCTTTCCTGTAGTCTCCTTAGGAATGATTTTTCTTTTTTAGTATAGAATAACCCTAAGGAATTATTAAAAAGAGTCGTCTTATTATAGGTCCCTGAGACTACAGTTTCAGGGGCACTGACACTTCACCTACCCATACTCATCGCCAAAAGCATGCTTGGGAAGTCCAAATCATGACGAGAAGACTGTCTAGAGTCCCAGCTAGATGTGGTAGTTTATTTCCGTCTATAGGGGGCCCAATACAGGCCCCAAAATACTAGTCCCCAACAAGGTACCCCTAATTCTGCGAACCTCCATGTGCCAGATGCTTACGCAGGTCGTCGTCCTGGAACCAGGCGACGCTGCTTTCGACGCTCGTTGGCAAAATCAGTAACCTTAAACCCTGAGCCCTAAACTCTAAAAACCCGAAACCCAAGACCCCCAAGACCTTAAAAAAGGAGGAGGCTCCTTTCAGTGCCCTGCGGGTATGGCGCGCCACTTGTGATCAAGAGTCTGCCCTGAGCCTGCGTCTGGCGGTGTCCAGAACTTAGGCGTCCCTCCTCGCGAGGCCACATAACCCCATAGATATACATATATCTATATATATATATATTTGTTTGTTTATTTGGAAATGTATATAGCGCTCCCCCTTTTTATGGAGACCCCTTTTTCTCAGCATAGTCTTTGCATAGTCCTCAAGGGGAACCTCCTCTAGGAAGCCCAGTGGTTTACGTTTTTGGGTTTAGGGTGGTCTTGGGCTCTGGGTACCTTTGTACAATTAATCCATGGCAACCCTACACCCTAAACCCTAAACAATCAATCCATGGGAACCCCAGACCCTAAACCTTAAACCTTACAATTAATCCATGGCAACCCTACACCCTAAACCCTAAACAATTAACCCATGGGAGCCCTAAAGCCGTTATTGTAATGTGGTTAGTGGGGTACTGCAAGGTTCTCAGAAGCCCAAGGTTGGGTACGGAGTCATTGAGTGATGCAATCCCACAAGATATGTATGACACGCTGAAGTGGCACGACACAGCAAGCACATTGTAGGCGATGCTCCGGCAGTACTAGCCCATGGAAGACGCAGACCACCTCCCTGCGCGGTTAGGGTTAAAGGTTCAGGGTTTAGGGTTCAGGGTGTAGGGTTCAGGGTCCCTTAGCCCTAAACCCTCAACCCCAAGCCCTAAACCCGTTCAGGGTTTAGG